>CAUYRH010066896.1:0-19066 GCA_963574655.1 Perodicticus potto | reverse complement strand
TTTTGGCTATTGGAGCCTCTGGTGGGCATTGTAGGTCCCCCTCCTTGCCTGTCATCCAGCCCACTGGCTCTTCAGCTGGCTGCCGCAGCACCAACACCACCAAGGAGGAGGCAGCAGGTCCGCTGGCTCCGCTGAGCTGGCTAGGGTGCCAGATGTCCTGCATCAATTCTCCCTCTCGGATGCTACTGAGTAGGTTTTCCTTTCAGTAATTTGATTTGTTTTCCAAGACATGAACTGGAATTCATTTAGAAGTTTCAGAAAACAAACAGAAAAAACACTTTTTCTTAATTTTGGTCTACTCTTTCTTCGCCCTTGCTATTTTGTGTTTCTTACAGATGCCAGCAAGAATGGGTTGTCAGAATTGCCAATGACTGGGGACATACATTTGTTTTCAAGAGAGGAGTCGGTGACTTTACGTAACCATTCATAGCCCTGCGGAGGGCACTGTCTTGAATACATTCTCCTGGTTTTCCGTCTGTTTTGGATATCTGCAGTGACATCTGGTTTCAAATGTTCTTGGTCAATGCTCTGTCAGTGACTAAAGTTCTCTAAAATTCTTCTTTAGTATCTGGAAATTATCTCTATTCTAATTCATTCTTTTCTTTCTTAATGTATTATTTGGTTTTATGTGTTTTTCTGAATCTCCCACCAGTGTGTACTTGGGTAGATACTAGTGAATGAAGGTTAAAAAGTATTTTGCATAGAAAATGAAATAGTGCTTTTCTTTATAAATAAAAATTCATGACAGTATGTATCAGAGTGTACTTATATTTTTCTCAGGGAAAGACTTGTTTTTAATCCTGAAATTTGACTATAACTAGATTATTTCCAATAAACTGCACTGTCAAGTGGGTCTCATAGTCATCAAAATGCACTAATTTCATAGATAAGCATAGGCCTTTGCTGTCAATGTAGAAAAATGCAAATACGTAGCAGAGAGTTACATTTAAGGTGCCTAGAAAGTCAAGATTCTTAACTTTCTCATACCATTGGTGCTTTCTTAATAGCTAAGTGTAGCAAAGAATATGTAATATAATCAGATGACCTTAAAATTCTAAAAAGCCAATTAAAATTCATTTCATAGGACACATTTTTGGAGGGGGTGCTGTGGGCCTGGAACACATAGAAGACTTAAAAATTAAACTTCCTTGGAACAGGAGGCTCCTGTTAAACTTATGGGTTTTGTCCTATTAAACTTACAGGTTTCCCAAATCTTGATATGAAGAAACATTTGTCACAACTCAAAACCAAATAAATTAACATTTTAAAAGATCCAATTTAGTCTGTAAAAGTCTCCCTTCATTTCCATAGCTCCAGAGGTTGAGAAAGTTTTGGGGATTTTTGTGTAAAGTGGTGCCACTACACTAGCTCCTAGCCAATTAATACGGTACCTAAGACATCAATCCAGACAAGTCTCCGCTGATGAGAAGGAATGCATAGTGATCAAAATGCATATGTGCATCAAGTGTGGAGAATAAAGAGCAATAAAAAATAATCACTAGAACCAGGACGAGGCATCCACATCTCAGTATACACATCCTGCCATCTGTATAGCTCTATACCTTCTCCTTTTCTAGGTAGTTTTATGGCTTGTCCAGTATAAAGATGTGTAGAGGGCATGAATTTAGCCCAGTGGAAAGAGAGGAAAAAAAGGGCAAGACTTTCAGTAAGAACAAGATGACATCATCATGTATCACGGGCACAACAGAGTGTTATGACAACTTCTTTCTTATCTACAGGAAGCCACAAACCTGTCATTCACCAGAGCAGTGGTTTTTAATTTTTGGTGCATATTAGAATCCCTAGAGATCCATTAAAATATCCTCACATCCAGTCCATATTACAGTCAAATATTGATCAGGAACCAATATTTTTTAATGTTTCTGAAATAATTTCCATGTGCACAGAAGTTTGAAAACCAGTGCACTAGCCCAACAACTTTCCAATTTTAATATGCCTCTGGATCCCTGTGCAATCATCTTAACTGTAAATTCAGGTACAGTGAGTCTGAGGGTTATCTGACGGTCTGTGTTTCTAACAAGCTCTCAGAGGCTCCCAATGATGCTAGTCCAGGAATCACTCTTTCAGGGACAAGGCACTGGGAAAGCAACTCAATCAAACAACTGCAAACTTTTTTCTTCCCTGTGTATAAGTATTTGTGGTTAACTCTTGATGGTGTAGTGATTTGGTCTCTGCTCTTTTCTCTAAAGATGAAAATGACACCCCCCCTTGTACCTCTGTAGCACATTAGCTCCTTTCACATGCCAAGCAAAGCAGACATGTTTTGGAGTACACTTTCATATACTGAGCTTACAATTGCCAATTTTAGAGAGAAACAAAAATTACAAATGAGTATTCCTTGGGTTATTGAAAGACCAAGGTATACGTGACTGAGATTTATTTCCTATTACCCAGGAGTGTCCAATCTGTGGCCAAAGGGTTGCATGCTGATTTTTTTTTTTTAATTGAAAAGTAAATTTATTTCAGGTTAATGTGAAGGTATTAAAAACCAGGTCCAAATATTTGATTTTGTTAGATAGAATCCCCCTTTTGGTTATGTCACATACTCAAAAGGTGTGTCAAATACCCTCACCCCAGACTTATTCAGTGAGAGCACCCCAACATCCTCTCCTCTGCCCCTCGTTCATTACCTGGTCTCCCAACTTGAATTGAAATAAGTTTTCTCCTATGTGGACATGTACTAGATCATCTACTGGCTTCATGTTAGTATTGAGTACATTGGATAATTGCATTTCCATTCTTGTGATACATTACTAAGAAGAATGTGTTCCAGCTCCATCCAGGTTAATACAAAGGATGTGAAGTCACCAACGTTTTTATGGCTGAATAGTATTCTGTGGTATGTATATATCAGAATTTGCTAATCCATTCCTGAGTTGATGGGCATCTAGGCTGTTTCCATGCCTTGGTGATTATAATTTGAGCTGTGATAAACAATCTAGTACAAATGTCCATATGATAAATTTTTTTTTCTTCTGGGCAGATGCCTAGTGGTGGGACTGCAGGGTCAAATGGCAGATCAAATTTGAGTACTTTGAAGATTCTCCATACTTCTTTCCAAAGAAGCTGTATTAGTTTGCAGTCCCACCAGCAGCGTAAAAGTGTTCCCATCACTCCACAACCGTACCAGCATCGGTAGCTTTGGGTACATGCTGATTTTGTGAGGATTCTTCTGTTGCTTATCTATGGTGTTGGATATCACCATAGATAAGCAAAAGAAAAGCGGACATGAAACCTTCTTTTTGGCTAATCAGCTTCATTAGTGTTTATGTATTTAATATGTGCCCCAAGACAACGCTCATCCTTCCAATGTGAAGCAGAGTAAAAAAAGGTTGAATGCCCCTGCTCTAACCTTTTCTATGAGATAGCAATAGACTTACTTCAATAGAAACAGCTGTCGGAGGCACAGGCGTGTACTGGGGAATGTAGGTCCCTTGCATAGGAGCAGCAGCAGTCATATACTAGAGGAAATCAAAGAAAAATGCACGTGAACTTTGAGTTGCGACCAGAAAGAATATTAAACACCAAATGAGTCTGCTTTCGATACATGGCCCGTGGCCAGTGCATAATTAGTCAAATTCTATTTTGACCAAAAATAAGGCAGTTCCTAAAAGCATCACATGATCTTTGCTTACTGATCAGTACCAACAGCAGTCCCACCTCTACAGTTTTCAGTTGGAGTTAATTCACCCCTATTCTCTCACTTTGTCTTTTTAAGTAGTCTGTATAAGTCACAAACATTTCACATTTCACAACTAAACACAAAGTCCCTGAGGGTGAGATGATGTCTGTTTTTTCTCCATTTTGATTCTAGTACCCATCACATAGTAGGCTCACAACAAGCATTTGTTGAATGAATGAATCATCATATTAATTTTTAGTGATAATTTATTTTCAAATTTTAAAAGGTAGAGAAATATTGTAAGAAATATTAATGTAGCCCATTCATTATTGGCAAATGTTGTCATTTTGTCATCTCGATACTTAAAAGACAAGAAATAGAGTGTTACAGATAATGTTGAAGTCTTTTCTTCCTTTCTCCTATTCCATTCTCATACCGCCCATAGTATTTCCTTTCCAATCCCTTTAATCCTCTAAATTTTCCACATCAGAATGAAAAAGAAAATAGCCAGATCATTTTTTCTAAGTTGTAGTATTCAACAAAGTACGTATGAGGGATAATGTGTAAGTTTCCAATGAAAAAAAGGGAGGCCCGGGAATATACAAGCTCACCTACATAAGCATATAAACTATTACCCACATTTCTAATGCACACATTATGCCTGCAAATTCAAAATTCTACTCTTTGAGACTTGAATTTTGTATAGAATCATTTATGTTTCTGAGTTTCTAAACTTGACCAATATCACAAAACTTTAAAGCCCAAATCATCTAATGAAAACAAGCCTTCACAATTCATAGATTTAAAGGAGTGATTTTTATAAAAAAAAAATCAAAAGCCTCTGATACTTTGTTCTTCCAAATTTGCTGAGATCCAATACTAAGTGTGTGTATAAATATAGAAAACCTAAATTACTCTGTTTTGTGTACCTTAGTACTTTCAATATTCAAGAGGCAGGATGATTCTGAATCAAGGAAAATATCTTAGTGGAGACCAGCCCATTGGTGGTGGTTGCTCATAATTACTAATATTCATGGATAAATATAGCAATAAATCCACTTTGAAATAAATGATTTACTATCCTAAACTAAACATTGGTTTACTCTATTTGCTAAAAATAGAGACAGTCTTAATGGAACAACCCTAAATCAAACAAACCAAACTGTTGTCTATGTTATATTTGTTGTTGCTAACAATAGAGCCTCATTTATATCTATATTAAAAACTACCTTATAATTTGGACCGTGAGCAATTGTTTGAAAGGCCTGGCACTATTAGTCATTTAGCCTTCCACTTCAAAATTATCAGAGATTTCTGTACTCTATTCTCTGTGCTCTCACATCTATCACTCTCCTATTAAAATTATCCAGACTATCATCTTTTTAAAGGCCTTGGCCAAGTTTTACTTGTCTCTGCATCTTCCAGTATACAAAAAGTAGTGCCTGGTACCCATTAAGTAATTGTTTAATGACTGAATGTAAGGCTACAAACAGAAAGTCTACAATTTCTAATTAAAAATCTTGTATGTCTCTTGGCCATTGATCATTCTGAGCTCATTAGAGATGTTGATTTTATCACCCCTCATGATGTATTTGTATAACCTTTAAACAAATACTTTAGACAACTCCTACTCATCATTGTCCTCATGCCTTTAAGCAGCAATAAGTACTCAGATATTACATTGCTATCAAAATCTCCAATGAATAGATATGAATGAATCTCCAATGAATAGAACTCTGGAGTCACATTTCAGGATTATTATTTCATGTCTAGATCCCTATGGCTGGCATGCATCTTCCCTGTTAACAAAACTGTTCTAGAGAGTGTGCTGTAGGTAACAGTTCCCCAGCCATTTCAGATAGGTGATTTGTCTCTGTTACATAGGGTATAAATATCTTTAATTTAGTATTCCCTACATTGTATTCTTTGAAACACTGGACCTATACTGAGAAAAGCCTTCTGTGTTCTAAAGCATTGAGCAATGCTGCATAATATATACTTTTCTTGATATTGAAATGTAGTTTTTAAAAAAACACTGAGAAAACATGCTTTACAGAAGGCTATTTAATAGCAACTAAACCAGTATTTCTAAACCTTTTTTGTTTTGGTAGCACCTATTAGTTTTGGTTAAAACTAGTACTCTGAGAAATAGACTTTGGAAAATATTTCTTTAATTGAATCTTAAAACTCTAGCTGATTTGTAGCAAGTGTAAAAATGTACATATTTTAAACCAACTATTAATTTTAGCTAAGTATAGAATTGATACAAGTGTAGCCATATTCTACCCTTTGGTCATGGTTTTCTAAGATTTACCATATACCAATTTACTATATACTAATCCCTCACCTATTTATGTGTTTTCTGTTCTCAAGTTAGTAATGCTCAACTTTGCAAATGGGCCAAATAAGTTAGTATGTGTGGATTTTGCAAAAGATGATGTTACTGGCACTCCACTGTCTGCGAGACTCTTCTCTGATTCATCCCCATTCTGCTATCTGCATTTCTAAGGAGACAATCTGTCATTAGGAACCAAACCTGTGGCCATATAAATGGCAATGTTTACTAAGTTCACATGAGAATCCACTTAATTATTTAGATCTCCCTTAGCAAATTAAAAACTTTCCAGGTAGTATGTTTAATGAGAAGCATTTTATGTGATTCTTGCATAATTTTCAAGAGCCTCTGAATTATTCAAAACTACATCTGTGTTTTATTTTAGTAAAATGAATATGCCATCATTCCTCTCACAGTATTGAATGAAGTTATAAACATGACTCAAACTGAACTGCTTCTGGAGCAATTCATACTTGTCTTTTTGGAACAATACTGTGAATCTGGCAGTGTGATTCACCCATTTTACTGATGGAGAAACTGAGGCCTAAATACAACGGGAATAAATCACAGTTTTGACCTATGATTCAGCACATATTTAGTTTGCTTCATTCATTATCTTTGAAGGCAAGTAAACAAGGCGCTAAGACCTTCTTTCTGATCATAGCCATGTAGTATAGATGTTAAGTTATTTTAATGGTCTTTATTAATTGAATTTTTAATTAAGAAATATACAGGGTGGACATACAGTTCATGTGCAATTTAAAATAGTTTAACATAGTAAATTGCACACAAACTTTATTCTACTCTATAGAATAATATGCCATCGACTGGTATTTTTATTGTTAATTTATTTTTCATACATATTATTTTACCTTCACTTTATAACCCAAATGCCTAATTTTCTTCAAGTAGGCCTTCCTCATATACTTGGTAACTTACTTTTATGCTGCTTTCCTGAATAAAACCAAAAGAGAAGTTATACTATAAATGAAATCAGCTCAGTTCATTGTGTTATGTGTGCATATGCATATATATCTTTTAATTAAAAATAATATTTCTGGTTGCTTTTATTTTGTCATAGAAACCTAGTAACCCTAGTAGAGCTTGAGAAAGTTCTTCTACAATTAAAAACTGAATTATTTTGAATAAGTCAATGCTATTGAATTGCATACTCCTTAAGACTATTATCTCACTATAAATTCTGGAAGTGAAATTCTTCTATAGTCGATATATAAATATATATATGTATATTTACACACACACACACATATATATATATTTTTTAAGGTAAAGCATCAAGAAGTGACAGTCTTATAAAATTAGGAGTAAGTATTTACAGGAAATGGCTACATCTATGTTTAAGCTCAACTCTCAGCTTGTGGTAGTTGGAGACAAATAACTCTGAACTTTCTGTGCAAGCACACAGTTTGATTACTTTTAGGAGCACAGATAAACTACAGTCAGACTTAATAATCCAGACAGAAACAACATTGGTTAGATCTAGGTGCTTCAGAGACTGCTTTCATTTCATCCAGCTAATAAATGACAGAGGACTAAGAGAATGACCTATGATACCAATTCTGCTCTTTCAACTTGATAAATTCTTATAGGATACTTATTAAAACCACAATAAGAATATATATGTATCCTGTAAGCTAATCTCTTTTATTAGCATTTCCCCCAAAGCTGTCATAATTTTTTTATAAGCATAAATTATTTATTTTGCACTTTTTTGATACAGGTGTAATGGGAACTGCATTACAATGAGATGATATAGACAAAATGGTTTAATCTGTGCTATATGTACCTGTCAGTAGCAATTCACAATAATAGCATTAATGAATATAAATATACTTATGCTTTTTGGTAAACATCTTAATGATTTTTGCATATTGTGAAATTACTAGATTTTCACATATGAATGTGTAGGAGCAGTGAATAGCCATTTTTCAAACCCACAAAATAAATTCCAGACTCTATCACTTGTTCCAAGAAGTCTAGACGCTGCATCACTAAGATAGTGACATGAAGGGAAAAAAATGTGAGATTGGAAAGGAATTGTGTTTTTTCCTATTTAAGTTTAAATAAACTGCTTCTGTTACTGTGGAATCATTGATTATTCTGAGCAAAGAAAGAAAGCCCAAACTAGTAGTTCCGGATTGATTCACTCTTCTTCCACCAAATAAAAACAAAATTTAAGTGATTTATGTATTTCCCGTGAGCAAACTTTCCGATTTAATTATTTGTAGAGCAAGGGAGGAGAAAGAAAGTTCTTCCATTTCAATTTTTGGAATTTTTTAAACAAATTGATCAATCTCATTTGGAGTTATCATTCTACTGCTTAGATTTTAAATTGATGTTTCTAGCCTTTGCTATGAAATGTGTGAAGCTGATTTACAAATTTCAGAAAGAAGAGTTTTTCAGGTCCTAACAAACTTGGAAAGTCAGTAGAGCTGTAAACATACATCTGTGAAAGAAAGTTGACCAGAAAAAAATAGATTATGGTACAAGATGCTAATCATGGAATTCAAAGTTTCTTTTAACAAAGAAAGCTTGAGGCTACAAGGACTAACCTAAGCCATGATTTGGCAGAGTTGGATGAATTGCTGAAGGAAAAGTACAACCTCAAGCAGAAGTGTCAACATTTTACATCTATATGATTCTATCTTTCTGAGTTTAGGCACATTCCTGAAACTGGGTTGGTAAACTGATATCTTGCTTCCTGGCTTTGCTTAATTCAGCAGTATTAGCATTGAGTATAAGTCTAAGAATGCTTTCTAAGTTTACATGTCACTTAATGAATTAGAGGCTATCCATAGTGAGGGTTCTCCTTAGAAGTATAAAGAGTATATCCACTCTTGGTCACAGTAAATCTGGACTCCTACCTGAATCCTTACTTCTCAGCTATTCCTATATTCTTCATACTTCTGCCAATGAAATATTAGATAATGAAGTAGGTCCCTATCTAAGAAAGCAACCATGTACCCTTTCATAATGGCTTATATTACTATTAATATGTAAGCTGACTATTTACCTTTCATTTTTTGGCAGTTTTTGGCCGGGGCTGGGTTTGAACCTGCCACCTCTGGTACATGGGGTTGGAACCTTACTCCTTAAGCCACAGGCACCGCCCTGACTGTCTACTGTTAAAAGTATTAATAGAGAAATAATAGTCAGGCATGGTGGTGCACACCTGCAGTCCCAACTACCTGCAGGTGGGAAGATTGCTTGGGCCCAGGAGTTTGAGTCCAACCTGGACAATATATCAAGACCCTGTCTCAAATAAAATAAAATAACATAAAAGGACAAACCACGCCTATAATGCCAGTACTTTGGGAAGCCAAGGTAGGAGGGTTGCTGGGGGCCAAAACTGACATAAAAAAGAATAGAAAATCTAAAGAGTGTTATATCTACTAGGGACATTGAATCCACGACCTAAAAATTTCCCATAATAAAACTTTCAGCTTCAGTTTGATGAATTCTCTAGACATTTGAAGAATTAATAATACCAATCTTATATAAATTCTTCCAGAGTATACTAAAGAAGGAATGCTTCCCAACTCATTTTATGAGGCTAGCATACTCCTTGTACCAAAGTTTGATAGGGACATTATAAGAAGAGGAAACTATAGCCCAGTTTCCTTCATGAACATTTATAAAAACTTCCTAAACAACATTGTAGCCAATAAATCTAGTGTGGGATTATTTCATGATTACCTGGTTAGTTTACTATTTGAAAATTAATCAACATAACTCACCACATCAATAAAAAAGAAAATTATAGCATCATTTCAAAAGATTCCAAATCATCTTTCATAAAATTTAACATCTTTATATAAAAAAAGTCTTAGCATACAGCAATAAACTATCTTAACACATGGATAAGAACTATGATTAGAATTCTATATACCAAAAAAAAAAAAAAAACAGTTAATGTGACAGTTAATGTTGAAATACTGAACACCTTCTTTTTACACTTTGGAAAAAGATGAAGCTGTCCAATGTTACCTCTTCAAATATTGTCCTCATGGTTTGGGATAGTGCAATAACACACACACACACACACACACACACACACACACACACACACACACATAGAAATGGAAGGAATAAAAATGAAAGAAATAAAAGTGCAGTTATTCACAGATGACATTCTCAAATATATACTAAAGAAGAAAAACTAATTTCTGTAATTAATAAGGAAAGTTAGCAAAGTTGCCAAACACAAGTCAATAAAAATTTATTTCTGTATGCAAGCAAGGGACAATTAAGAGTGAAATTTTGAAATATACTATATATACAGCATAAAAAATCAAATAGATAGAAATAAGTTTGAGAAAAGGCAATGAGAACTTTTGTACTAAAAATTAGAAAGCCTTGATGAAAGAAACTAATACCTAAATAATATGGAGAGATATACCACATTCATCAATTAAAAGACTCAGTATTGGTAAATTGTCAATTCTCCTAACAAACTGTAATCCCATTTGAATTCTAAACTGATCTGTTGGTAGAAATAAACAATCCCATTCTAAAATTTGTATGTAAATATGAAGGACTTAGAATATTCAGGAAAATATTGGGGCAATAAGAAAAAGTTTAAAGATGTATATGACTAGATATTGATTGTAACTAAAATAATGTAATTAGTGTGGTATTATGACAAGGATAGAAAAACAGACTAATGGAACTAAATAGGGAGACTAGAAACAAATATATAATATACATTTGCCACCTGATTTAAAACAATAGTGTCACCGCAATTAAATATGGGAAAAATGATCTTTTAAATGATGATGGATCAGCTGGTTATCTCTACAGGAAAGTGACTTGACTCCTTCTTTACACCAAAAACAATTCAGAAACAATTACATCATAAACATAAAAACAAAAAGTATAATAATATAGCTTTTAGATGAAAACGGGGGAAAGTTTCATGATCTTTAGAAAAGCAAAAAGTTTTTAAACATGAATCATAAAGTACTAACTATTCAAGAAAATTTTTATAAATTGTCAAAAGACTGAGAGAAGATGGTTATAAATCATATACTTTTTTTTTTTTTTTTTTTTTGCAGTTTTTGGCAGGGGCCAGGTTTGAACCCACCACCTCTGGTATATGGGGCTGGCTCCCTACTCCTTGAGCCACAGGCGCCACCCAATAAATCATATACTTGACAAACATTGTTTATAGAATATATATTTTTTAAAGATCCACAAATCATTAGGAAGGCAGAAAACTCAACTTAGAACATGAGTGGAAATAAATCATTAATACCCACAACAACTTAGATTAACCTCCAGAGAAGTGCACTGAGCCAAAAAAAAAGAAAAAATCCAATTCCAAAAGATTAGATACTGTATGATTTTTGTGTCTATAACATTTTTGATGTGCAAAACTGTTAGAAATGGAGACAGATTAATGATCGTCAGATTTAGGGATAAGGGATGCGGACGTGAAAAGTAAGCAGCTATGTTTGTGGAAGAGAAGAGTCCTTACGGCATTGAGACTGCCCATTATCCTGCTTGTGTTGGTAGATAAACATACCTACACTGGTAATAAATTTGTATAGAACATGCACTGTATAGACACAAATGAGTTAAAGCAAAATTGAGAAAATATGAATAAGATCTGTGAATGGTATCAATGTAAATTTCCCAATTGTGATGTTCTACCATAGTTGCGCAAAGTGTTACCACTGGGAAAATGGGGGCAAGGGTACAGGAAATGCTCTATATCATGTTTTACAACTGTGTATAAGGCTACAATGATCTCAATAAACATTTCATTAAAAACCCAAATTTAAATAAGTGTGTATGTATGTATATATGTATGTGCATAATTTAGTTAGTTGATGTAAATGGTCAGTTTGTACATGAAAACAGAATTAATCTCACTTATTGGTCATCAGGGAAGTTCAAGTTAAAAATATTATAACATGGTGGTGCCTGTGGCTCAAAGGAGTAGAACACTGTCCCCATATGCCAGAGGAGGAGGGTTCAAACCCAGCCCTGGCCAAAAACTGCAAAAAAGAAAAAAAAAAAAAAATTATGAAACAACACTACACTACAACCAGAATGGCAAAGATGAAAAAGACTGACAATACCAAATGTTGGTGAAGAGGTGGACAACAGGAACTCTCATACACTGCTAGAGAGAGCTTAGGTTGCTACGTCTATACAACTATTCAGCAGTACGAATAAAGCAGAATACTTGCAAAGCTTATGACCAAGCAATTATAATCCTAGGTAAGTACACAACAGAAATCTTACAAATATCCACCAAAAGATATGAATGAGATATTTAAAATAGCATTATTTATAATGATTCATGCTGGGAGTACTCTAAATGTTTATCTATAGTAGAATTAATAAATTACAATATATACAGTATAGCGTAAAACAACGGAAAAACAAGCTGCTGTACAAATATTGATGAACCTCACAGATATAATGTTGCGTTAAAGAAGATAGACATAAAAGTCTTCGTACTATATGATTTCATTTCCTTAAAGTACAAAAACAAACCAAATCTATGGGGCTAGGAGTCAGGGCTGTGGATACTTTTGTAAGGATAACATAAGAGTAGAAAGATGAGAAAGCTTCTATGATGGTAAAATCCTTTTATGTCTTGATCTGGATACTGTATACATGAGTATTTACACTTGGTAAGATTTATGGATCTGCCAATACATGAATTGCACACTCTTCTTTATATATGTTATACTTCAATAAAAGAGTTTTAAAAAATACTGACAGGAAAATAGAAAGGCTTATTTTAGATGAGAGCAGTGACATTTTATTCATTGAAAAAGCATAGAACTAATGGATACAGATGTGAGAACTTTGGGATATCTATAAGGTACCTATGTTCTCTTTTCATTATTTCTATTTTGAGGTAGGATGTGAGGTGAAACTGAGAGACAGTGTGTTTGAAAGTCTGAGAGAAGGTAGAAAATAGTTGTCTTGGAGACTGGAAGAGTAAATTGTCCAGGTAATATAATAAGATTTCAAGGCAATGCTGATGGGACATTCAGGTTGTGTAGTCACAAAATTGACATGAGATCTACCAGCACCTTGGCAGGTTTTACTCTAGCTGCAGAAAGCTGTTCAAAAGGATAGAGCAGACTGAGAACTGAACACCAGTGAGAACAAAGTTTGACCAGAAGAGTATGGGGAAGAGTTAGCCAAGATGCATGAAAACCAGCAATGACAGTGTTCTATTGTGGAACCTCATTCAGATGGTTGTGTGGAAATGAGGGGAAAACTAACACTGAAAGAGTGGGGGCGGTGAATAGAAAGGCAGGTTTAATGGTGTCAAAGAATTGCCGCAATAAGGATAGTGAAAGGAGTGTGTGAAGGAAGCAGGTGGTTGTTAGAGGATGATACGTTTGAAATCAAATGTTCAAATTGGAGAATTGGAGTAAGTATAGTAATTGCTAAAAGAAAATTGTAGGACAGGGTAGAGAAACATTACCAGACCTGAGAAGCTCAGGGAACTGAGAGGCCAGAGTGCTCTCTTATTAAATTCCAGTAAGGGATACATATACTTAATTCACTTATTAGCAACATTCGGTCAAAAAATTTTGAACCCCTACTATGTGGTTAGTATTGTGTTAAGTAACCACATGCTGTAGCATTAAAGCACAGACTGGGTCATAGGACATGATACAGCCCAGAAGAAACTGGTTTGTTACTAATCTATTGGATGTACTGGATAACTCATCTCTCCTTTCTCATCTTACATAAAGCTATTTAAATTTTTTTTTTTTTTTTTTGCAGTTTTTGGCCGGGGTTGGGTTTGGACCTGCCACCTCCAGCATATTGGGCTGGAGTCCTACTCTTTTGAGCCACAGGTGCCACCCAAAGCTATTTAATTTTTTATACTATTTGTTACTGTCACTTTTACATTCTCCATAAAGTAGCCAATCCAATCCTTTTGAGTTGGACCTTTTGTATTATTACTATTTTATTGTTAGTCTTCTCATTTCACATTTGAACTTCCCATGTGCTTATACTTTTTTAAATGTCTTTTAACAGTCTGTATTTTTGCCATATCAGTTTGGTTTAAAATGGCAAATAGCCTTCATGTGAAAGCCATAAATTAGCTTCATAGTAGGGCTGAGTACATTGGATATTTTTTCTTCCATTCTTGAGATACCTTGCTAAGAAGAATATGTTCTAGCTCCATCCATGTAAACAGGAAAGAGGTAAAGTCTCCACCTTTCTTTAAGGCTACATAATATTCCATGGTATACATGTACCACAATTTATTAATCCATTTGTGGGTCGATGGGCACTTGGGCTTCTTCCATGATTTAGCAATTATGAATTGGGGTGCAATAAACATTCTGGTACAGATGTCTTTGTTATAATGTGATTTTTCATGTTCTGGGTATATACCTGGTAAAGGAATTATAGGAGTAAATGGCAGGTCTATTTTTAGATCTCTAAGTATTCTCCAAACATCCTTCCAAAAGGAATGTATTAGTCTGCATTCCCATCAGCAGTGTAGAAGTGTTCCCGTTTCTCCACATCCATGCCAACATCTCTGGTTTTGGGCTATAATCCTATTATATAGAACAAGAATATGGGGAAAGGGGCAAGGGAAGGGAGGGGAGGGGGGAGTTTTGGTGGAGGGAGGGAAATTGGTGGGGCCACACCTGCGGTGCATCTTAGAAGGGTACAGGTGAAACTTAGTAAATGCAGAATATAAATGTCTTCATACAATAACTAAGAAAATGCCATGAAGGCTATGTTAAACCATTTGATGAAAATAAATATTTCAGATTGTATATGAAACCAACACATTGTACACCCTGATTGCACTAATGTACGCAGCTATGATTTAATAATTTAAAAAAAGGCAAATAACTTAAAAGTTTATGTAAAGAAATATGGAGAATCCTCAAAGAGCTAAAAGCAGACCTACCATTTGATCCTGCAATCCCATTGCTAGGTATCGACCCAGAAGAAAAAATAATCATTCTACCCATTGGGATATTTGCAGTAGAATGTTCATCAAAGCTCAGTTCATAATTGCCAAGAGTTGGAGTCAACCCAAGTGCCCATCAACACATGAATGGATTAATAAATTGTGGTATATGTATTCTATGGAGTACTATTCAGCCATAAAAAGATGGAGACCTTACATCTTTTGTATTATCCTGGATGGAGTTGAAGAACATTCTTTTTAGTAAAGTATCATGAAAGTGGAAAATTAAGCATCCAATGTACTCAATACTAATATGAAATCAATAGATGAACAACTACATACCTACATGAGAGAATAACACAATCAAGTGGGGAGGAGGGAATGAAGAGAGAGAGAGGGGAGAACTGAGAAGCTGCCACTCAATGGGCACAACGTAAAGGTGTACAGCACACTCCCTCCAGGAAGGACTAAACTCTAACTTCAACTCTACCTAACAAATGCAAACAATGTATCCTAATCATTTGTACCCTCATATTAGTCTGAAATAAATTTTTTTTTTTAGAGACAGAGTCTCACTTTGTCGCCCTGGGTAGAGTGCCATGGTGTCACAGCTCACAGCAACCTCCAACTCCTGGGCTTAGGCGATTCTCTTGCCTCAGCCTCCAACTAGCTGGGACTACAGGTGCCTGCCATAACACCTGGCTATTTTTTTGTTGCAGTTTGGCCTGGGGCCAGGTTTGAACCCGCTATCCTCAGTATATGGGGCCGGCGTCCTACCCACTGAGTGACAGGCACCATCCATCTGAAATACATTTAAAAAAAAAATTCTGTATAGAGATGATCTCTGTAAACGAGAGGTTAGGTTAAAGCCAAACCAATAAATATTATCAGTCTCTAAATTTGAAATCATCAAGAAGAAATTGCTTTAACAAATAACGTGACTGACCTGTTATCTAGACAGTATTTTCAGAAACTCATATAAACATACAGCTGAACAACGTATTTCTTCAGCCTCTTTAGGTTCATTTACTTTTTTCTCTAAGACTCTAGGCTTTCTTCTTTATGTTTGAAATGAAAGACTGAGAGACTTTGTCAAGAAGACAAGGGAACCAGGAAATCCTCAGTGTGCCTGGAGGCTTTGTTGTTTTCTATTTAAGTTCTGTGACTAAAGCATTAAATCAGGCTGGGTAAAGATGCTTCAGCCAAAATGAAAAGGAATTCATTCAGACTGCCACACACACCCAGTAAATTCCATCCCACACAAAACATTTCCTCTCCATGGTGTCAGGCCCACACATCGTGAATGCCAATCATCCCGGTGGGCCAGAGAAGATAACACATCTCAACAAGAGAGAATGTTGAAGGTGTCCCTTAATGTCCTTTGAAACAGAGTTCAGTCTGTACGAGAGTAACCAGTATTCCTTTTCAGCGTGTTTATTTTTCAGTCAAGAGATTTAAGAGACAGAACGTCACTTAATCAGCTCTTTAAAATATTCATACTAGAGATTGATCCACGATGGGTTGGGAGCAAATTAAGGCAGGGAGAAAGTAAAAAGAAAAAAGAAAGAGGTTAGCAACATTATAAAGAAAGAGGATATAATAGAAAACAGCAAACTGGAAACTGTAAATGTAGGGCATAAATCTATTTGACTAAAATATTTTTAGGAATCTTACATATTTAGAGGAAACATAGATATAAATGGTACTAGTTTATCCAAGTGAGCACATATAATCTTGGCAATATTAAAACATAATGGAACAGTTTCTGCCAAGCTATAGATATTATCATTTTTTCCTCTAAGAATATGAGAAATTGAAAGTAAGGAGCCAAGGGATAGAAAGGAGGCCTGGAAGAAAACCAACCCTCTGGTGCCAGGGTCCAGTTTCCACTTCTTGCCAAAGAGTTGAAGAATAGTTAGTTTGATGAGAGCTGTCGTACCATGGAGAAGCCACACATGTTATCTTGGAGTAAATTTTAACCCACTTCTACACTGTTCAATGTAGTATCGTGACTTCTATCATCTCATTCATGTTTGGCTGTACCCAAATAGTCAGGTGTTCACAGTTAAGAGCACTCCCTTTCCAACCTCCTTCCTCTGTGCCTTTTTTTGTTTGTTTGTTTCCACTGTGTTAAAATCGTTTGTTATCCATCTCCAACAAAAACCTAAAACCTGCCTCTTAAGTTATGTCCAAATGCCAAATTCCTGTATGACACTTGGCTTTAGCTGCCAATTTGGAAATAACTCTCTCCAGCAGCTCTTCATGCGTGCTTCCTCCATAGTTCTTAACAGTCAAATGATGTCAGCTCCTGAAAAGACCCTGCCTGAGTCATCATGGTTGTTAGTTAATATGCATTTGTTGAATCAATACATAAGTGAATAACTAATGACTCTGGCTGAAAAGCTTAAGGTTTTCAGAGAGAAGATAAAACATTCAGGGAGAATAAGGCCAGCTAAGAAAGCAGGCTTCTTTCTATTAATAAAAAAAAGATAAAGCTTGGACTAAAAGGGAAAAATTAAAACTAAGAGGAAAGGAACTCAGAACCATACAAAATATTGCCACAAGTCCTACATATATTTGAGGAGAAACTGGATCCGAATATGAAATAACTTACTATTGGAAAAAATACAACTGTGTTAAGACAAAAGGAAGGAGGACATCAAATGTGCAAGCCAGATTTTCCATTACAGGAAGATTTTGACTACAGTGGGGTAATACGCCATTGAAAGTCATTCTGAGGGTGAGGCTGAAATCTGAAATCAATGGTAATGAAATAATGTAGCTTCGAGGGGGTGGGAAGACATGAATATTAGGCCATAGTGGAAAGTGAGTCCAAGAAAGGAGGCTAATTTTTGTTTCTTTCTTTTTTTTAGAGACAGAGTCTCACTTTATCACCCTCAATAGAGTGCTGTGGCGTCTCAACTCACAGCAACCTCCAACTCCTGGACTTAGGAGATTCTCTTGCCTCAGCCTCCCAAGTAGCTGGGACTACAGGCACCTGCCACAATGCTTGGCTATTTTTTTTTGTTGCAGTTCAGCCAGGGCCGGGTTTGAACCTGCCACCCTCCATATATGAGGCCAGCGCCCAACTCACTGAGCCACAGGCGCCGCCCTAATTTTTGTTTCTGTAATTAGAGGAAAGAAGTTAGGGATGATTACCAGAATCAATCAGTTTGTAAGTTCAGAACCAGGAACCTAAAGGAATACACATTTGGCATTTTTGTGACAATGGTGCAAGTTCACTGCTCAAGAGCCCTGGTGCAGTACTGTGAGCAGAACGTGAATGTCTGTCTGTGATATTTTCACTGGAATAGGTTGAAAGGTGAATATTTGAAATTATTTTGTGGGAAGGTTAAAGAGAGATGTGACCCAGGATACATAAGAGAATTTTAAGTTTTCCCATTATTATTACTAATTGTGGTAGGAAGGGTGCTTGCTGGCAAGACAGCAGTTGCAGTGATAACACAATACTTCAGCGCATTAACCAACATCCTGAGCGCAATGGTCATAGGAAGTCAATTATTGGGTTGTTATAGATTTCAGGAAGAGCTGGATGTCTAGTATCTACAATGGCTCCTCAAATAAAGCAAATACATGTGTAACTATACCCAATCTCTATGCATACACAGAAATGTATTATAAATTTTACTAATGAAAAGAAAGTAAAGTGCATAATTCCCAAATGATGTTTATATAATATTCTTTATTAAAAATTTTACATGACCCAGAGAGATACCATATAACCCCAGAGAGAATGGACCGCATCACGAAATCTTCAAACTACAGATACTGGCATGGATGTGGAGAGAAAGGAACACTTTCACACTGCTGGTGGGACTGCAAACTAATACAAGCTTTTTGGAAGGAAGTATGGAGAAATCATAAAGAACTCAAGAGTTCCTTTTCTCTTAGTTTTTATTTTTCTCTTTTATTCCCAACTTTAATTATTTAAGCTAGACCTCCCTTTGATCCTGTAATCTCATTACTAGGCATCTACCCAGAAAGAAAAAAATCCTTTTATCTTAAGGACACTCACACTAGACTGTTTATTTGTAGCTCAATTTACAATCGCCAAAATGTGGAAACAGCCTAAATGCCCACCAACCCAGGAATGGATTAACAAGCTGTGGTATATGTATACCATGGAATACTATTC
>CAUYRH010066895.1:0-48112 GCA_963574655.1 Perodicticus potto | reverse complement strand
TCAAAGACACAGCAGGCATCAGAGATTGCCTGCACAAAGGTCTCGGGATCAGTACAGCCACTTCCCACGTGGAAGCTGACACCAACGGCATCAATATTTAGCTCTTTTGCCCATTCCAAAAGAAGTCTGCTGGTTTTGAGTGTGGCACCAAATTTAACACCGAGTCAACAGGCTGCTTTGGAATCATCAATGGCAATCTGCAAAACCAACTTGGCCTTTGAATGTGCTCTGACAACTTTCATCAACTCAACTTCACTGTCAAAAGTCATCATCAGGACCACATTATTGGCAATGTACTTAATTTGAGACACTTGTTTACAAGGATTTGCATAGATAATCCTCTCTGGAGGTACCCTGAGACTTTGCACCAATTGTATTTCAGTCTTGCTAGCTCAGTCAAATCCTGTCCCAATGGCAGCGAAGGTCTTCTCAATGCCTCTACTGTCATTACATTTGACTGTATAAAAGGGAGTGACATGAGGAAGAGCTTTTAGCCATCTTTGGTGTTTCTTCAGAACATCTCTGAGGGGTGGTGCCTGTGGCTCAAGGAGTAGGGCACCGGCCCCATATACTGGAGATGGCAAGTTCAAACCCAGCCCTGGCACTCCCCCCAAAAAAAGCTGCAAAAAGAACATCTCCAAGGTCTGTTACATAGAAGGCATCCTTATCATCAGAAGAGGAAACTTCATTGATTTTTTTGGTCCAGAATGCCCTTGGCAGTAAAACCTTCATCAAGCAAGTGGTAGTCAAACTCTTCATTACTAATGTTGTTCATGGTTTCTTGATGTTTCTTTGAAAAACTAAGAGATGTAATTTAAAGAAATACTTCCAGCTTCTCACAAAGGCAATTTTCCAGGAATTCTGAATCCCACTGCATGTGTCCTCCAAGCAACCGTGGAAACATTCTTAGAGCATCCGGGCACCACAGGCCAGCCCCAAGGAGAAGCTGGAAAGCTGCTGCCTGTGGGGAGCCGGAGCTGGAGCTGCAGGAGCGCTCGCCCACCGTGCCCATCAGCGCCTAGCTCCCGCCTGCAGGAGACGCTGGCTCCAAGTGGCACCGGAGCAGCGACTTCAGGAACTGACCTCCACATTTTCAATGTCAATAGAAAATGGGTTCTGGAAAAGCTGTATGTCCTGTTCATGGAGATGAATCTCTTTAAATCTAAATTGGAACTCCTTTTGCAACCTTTCCAGTGAATCTACACATGTTTTGTTTGGGAATGCAACCAATGATTTTTCTGCTAACAGATTTTGTGGCCCGGGATGAGTCCGCTGCTAAACAGGACAGGCAGTGGAGGCAAAAACACCCGGCAGGCGGGATAAATGTCCTCGGTGGACCGCATGTGGCCTGCAGGCAGTAGTTTAAGGACCCCTGGCCTAGACTCTCCTCCATCCAGTTGCAGCTGCCCTAGCTGGCGACGTAGGCTTCACTTACTTCCCTCACCCTGGAGGTGGGGGTGAGGGGAGAGGATCAGTCAAAAGCGGTGGTTCCGCTGTATTCAGATCGCGTTTCTCAATAACCTGCAGGTGTTACCTTCTAGAGGTGACCTTTATGAAGATGTTCCCTGTGATGCTTGTCATGGTTTTCCTTGGGCCTTCCTTCCAGGAAGGCCGAACAAGTTTGCAGAAGATGGTACGTGGAAAGCAGGGTAAGTTTGCAGCCACTTAATTCCAAAAGAGGAGTAATCCTCTCTTTGCGCTAGCTGCCATGGTTTTGAAGCTGCGCCCTGGCAGGTGACGGTGGTGGTGACAGCGGCCTGGCCTGTGGGGTCAGTGGTACGTTGTTCCTACTGGGACTGGAACAGGAGGAAAAGAGGGCTCCCTTGTCTGAGACCAGTACAGGAGCCGCCTGCAAAGACGCCGGGAGTGGAGGACGGAGAAAGCTAAGGGTTCCCGGATTACTTGATTCAAGTTCGGAGAGACATGTTTTCCTTTAGTGATATTTATGTGCGTACTAGTGAGAAATGCTTAAATATCTATAAAACTATTATGCATCTGATCTCCTTTTTTAGATTAATCCCTCTTTATCCTCGGGGGATGCATTCCAAGACTTCCAGTGGATAGTGCCAAGACCTATATATACACAGTGCAATGGGAATGTACAAATAAAATGCTCTCTATATTTAAAGTCTCCTTATAGTTGGTTTGTTTGCACCAGAATTCTAATTATTTCTATGTGCTGCACTGGGTTAATAATACCTTTTGGGGGTAGTTGGGGATCTTGCTGTGTTGCCCAGGCTGGTCTCAGTCTCCTGGGTTCAAGTGATTTCCTGCCTCAGCCTCCCTAGTAGCTGGGACTACAGGCAGATAATACCCTTTAATTCTGCTTTCATCTAAAACAGACCCTGTCCCCTTATTCATGTCATTTATTCGATAAAGAAATCAGTCCATTTGTTTATAAACTTTTCAAATTCTAGATTTGGTCAAAATTACATCCTCATCTTGTTGAATTTATTATCTGTCTCTCAATTTTTCTGTAAATTGGTGATTAAATCCAGAAGCTTGATTACTCTGGTTAAATTTCTTTATTTCTTTTTTTAAAATTTTTGAGACAGAGTCTCAAACTGTCCCCCTGGGTAGAGTGCTAGCTCTACAGCTCCTAGCAACCTCCATCTGACTCTTCTGCTTAAGCGAGTCTCTTGCCTCAGCCTCCAAAGTAGCTTGGGACTACAGGCGCCCGCCACAACGCCCAGCTATTTTTTGGTTGTAGTTATCATTGTTGTTTGTCAGGCCCGGGCTGGATTCGAACCCACCAGCTCCTGTATATGTGGCTGGCTCCCTAGCCACTTGAGCTACCGGTGCTGAACCTCGGGTTAAATTTCTAAGCAAGAATACCTCATCAGGGGTGTTGGCTTCTTCTTACTGTATCACCTCACGATACACATCTTGTTTCATTGTTATTGATAATTGATCGGTATTTCAGGTGGTGTCATCCCTTTGTTATTAGCTAAAATTTTTTTGTGAAGAACTTTCCCCATCAATGCTTGGTTTATCGGAAAATACAGATAGAAATTTCACATATAACAATAGAACCAATACTGATTATCATAATCATGTTGTGACAAACTTTTATTATACAAGTGCTACTATGGTTCAAGAGATGTGTCTGAATTTGTGGTTTAGCCTAATCTGTGGATTAAAGAATGATGGGAAACTTTTTTTTTTCTTTTTTTTTTTGAGACAGAGCTTCAAGCTGTCACACTGAGTAGAGTACCATTGCATCACACCTCCAGCTCCTGGGCTCAAGCGATATTCCTGCCTCCACCTCCCAAGTAGCTAGGACTACAGGCACCTGCCACAATGCCCGGCTATTTTTTTTTTTTTTTTTTGGTTGTTTGGTGGGCCCCAGCTGGATTCAAACCCACCAGCTCATGTATATGTGGCTGGCGCCTTAGCTGCCTGAGCTGGGAAACTTTTTCAAATGCAAAAAGCCAAAACACAACAACAGCTCTACTTTATGTATATGTGTTAGGAAATTCTTTGTTTACCTTGTCACATTTTCCACAATGAACAGTCATAGTTAGCTAGTGAACAGGACCCAGGCTTATTGTTTCCCTTATTACCATATTCCTCTGTTGTTCTTATGCTGATCCTACTTTAAAAAGATATCAATTTGACACTGTGGAGGTATAATTGATTATTTCGGTCTCAATTTGATACTGTAGAGTTGTAAGTGATTATATGTTGTACTCAAAGTCTGTAAGAATGAAAATACTCCTAAAAGCGGTAGAATTAGGTTGAATGAAAAATTTTCTTGGCATAAATAGTAAAACGTTTTATTTGTTTATTTGTCTGCTCCAATATCTCCTTTAGACTCAGGCAAGAGGGACCCTGCACTGAGCTTTGATACCTTGTCACATTTTTTACATCACCAACACCAACATTGCTTTGTTACAGGTACATGCTGCCTCTGTCTCTCAGCATGACCTAAAGCCCTAAACACTTACTCTGTAACACTGTTCACCAAGGGAGCGATTTTCCACATCTCTTGACCTATGCACTCAGAACACAAGGCAACTGGGTCTGAAAGCCATAGGAGTTTGTGGGTTGTGTGCTGCTATCAAAGCAGACACTGTTCCAATTAGAGGAAGGACTTGAAAGGAGGAAGCACTTCACTTAAGAAAGAAAAAAACACGTAATTTTAACCTGCCAAATCTTTATGCTTAACAACACAATTGCAATAGGCCCTTGCCTAATTGAGGTATTGGTATGCTGAGCATCCATTTTCTTGCTTCTTTTCACATTCCAATTCTATTCCAAAGGTGCTTCAGATTACTATGATACTTACCACAGTTGCACAGGACATCTGAGAAGCATTTCGCAATATTGAATGATATATACTATTCTTAAATTTAGGCGTATATAGGATTAGATGTAACAAGCTGTGCTGTCAGTACAACATAAATTATGTGCACATTTTAATTATAATAACTAATTAGTGATTTTGCTGAAGTGAAGGCTAAAAAACATTAATGCAACATGTATGCCTTTATTTTATTACTCATCTCCAAGTCACCAGCTCATCATCAGAACATGAGACATGTGTGACCATCACACTTAATTTTCTTGACATTTTGCCAATTTTGGTTTTTTTAGAGATGAGGCCTCAAACTCTTGGTCTGAAGTGATCCTCCTCCCTCAGCCTCCTAGGTAACTAGGACTACTGTACTGGCTCCAATTTTTATCTTAGAAAAAAATAGAGCTTTCAACCAATTTTAAAAGTTTAATGTTATGAAAGTACATTTGTCAAGCTGGGAAGACAGAGAATATTTTATCTGAAAGTTTATTAGCTCAATTTATAACTTAAATGCCTAGACATAGGCTATTTGAGCCATCCTTTGCTTTTTTGCTTTGGGCCCTGAACTACTGTAATGGTTTGATTTTAAATACCAAGGACCTTGATATTTTTGAAGGCCTACTTGTTTATTACTTTTCTGTCTGGAATCTTCAGGCTAGTAAGTCCTATAACCATTAATACTGTTTTTTCTCTCTAAGGTATATGTGGCTTTTCGCTTTATTTTCATCTGAATGCTTTCACTGATTTGGATTTAGCAAGCTTTTAGTCCTAAAAATATTCAACAATGCAGTCAAGAGGCCAAATGACGTTATGCATGAAACATTAAGTTTTGCCACAGAAAAGTAATTAGATGTGAGGAAATTATTTAGTCAGTACAAATATTTCTCTGGCTTTGTACAGTAAAGATTTTACTAATAGTAAATAAGTCTTTCTTAATAAAGTTTCTAACAGTCCTGGCAAGGACAAGGAAGAATAACATCTGTTGCAATACCCTACTTACATGTAGGACAAATAATCTGGGAGAGAGGTGACTTGCCCGCTTTGGGAGGTATGAGGTAGAACCATGAATGTTTGACCATAAAGCTCTATTTATTATTTTTTTTCATCTTAATGCAAATTCTGTAGAAAGAAAGGAATAAATACCTAGGAAATATAAGTGTCTTGTAAATACTTTGAAGATGAGAGAAGAGAGTAGTTTAAAATGTAAACTGTGTCCCTATTTTCATCATCTTCATCAGAATTAGTCAATGGTGGCACTTTATTAGTATGAATATGGTAGGCATCAAAAGAGGATGTGTAGGAAAGTTGCCACACCAAAACACATGTACAGAATTTCCAAGTCATACATCTCTGTTTCACTTTAATATTCCTTGGCAGTTTGCCTCATTCTAAGCAACACTTCTGTGGAAAATTTTTGACTATATGTTCTTTGTAGCATATACTTGAAAATATTCTATCTGTTCAAATCTGCTTCTCGGTTATTTGTTTGCTTGTTTTTTTGTTTTTTGTTTTTTTAGACATGGTCTTGCTCTGTTGCCCAGGGTGGAGTGCAGTGGCATGATTATAGCTCACTACAACTTCTGATTCCTGGACTTCAGCAATCCTCGCACTTCAGCCTCCTGAGTAGCTGGGACTACAGGTATGTGCTAAGAAGAGACACAATTCAAGAAGGAGAGGGGGAGAGGAAAACCTGGCCTGCTGAACTAGGAAGTCTGGAGAGCCCATAAGAATGTGGGTATGAGGTAACTTAGGTAACAAATCACCAATAGAAAGAGACAATAATCAACGACCAATAGAAAAGGGCAATCATACCTGGAGAAGCAAAGAGGCCAATGAAAGACTTGTGGTCATTTTCAAACAGAGAGAGTATTTATACCCCTACAGGCCTTTGCATCTCTGTCTATCTCACCTTTTCTCCTTCTTTAGAGAGACCCACTTCCAACTCTCTTTGGAAGTACTCTAAACTTTCTCTTTGTTCTTCTTAAATAAAATCTCTCTTTGTTACCCTGAAACTTGTGCAGGTTACTTTTGTTTTCTATCCACACTGCATGTGCCATTCCAGTTTTCAGTTTCCAACTCACTTTTACTTTTGATTGCCACCATGCTTTGGTTGGACTTTCTAGCTCAGCTGAGTAATAGAACCAGGTCAATTGGGTTCAAGAAACTAGAAACTCCAACTCCCAATATGCGCCACCACAACCCAGCTAATTATTATTTTTATTTATTTTTTAATTTATTTAATATTTTTAGAGATAGGGCCTCCCTCTGTTGATCAGGCTGGTCTCAAACTCATGGCCTCAAGTGGTCTTCCCACCTTAGTCTCCAAAAATACTGGACTACAGGTTAGGACTATAGGTGTATACCCTGTACCTGGATAATATTTTCCTTTTTTTTGTAGAGGTAGAGGTTTTTCTATGTTTCCCAGGCTGATCTCAAACTTCCGGCCTCAAGCAAACCTTTCATTTCTCAAATTGTCAGCGTTACAGGTGTGAACCACCACACTCAGTTGTTGAGAATATTTTTGACTTCAGGGAACCAGCCCCTAAGAAAAGACTTGGTGATCCCCAGGGTTCCCTAGACTACACATTGAGATCTACTAGTCTACTAGTGTTACAAGTTTTCACTACAGGAAATACTTTTCTTATGATTGGTATTAGAAAAAAATATTACTTTATTCTCCAAAGAAATAAAGTCATTTTACATATTTATTGTTTGAATTATGATATATAGTCATAATATAGTCATAAATTTTTTCTTTTTTTCTTTTTTTTGTAGACACAGAGTCTCACTCTATCATCCTCCGTAGAGTGCTATGGAGTCACAGCTCACAGCTACCTCCACCTCTTAGGCTTAAGCGATTCTCTTGCCTCAGCCTCCCAGATAATTTTTTTCTTTTTGAGACAGAATCTTACTCTGTCACTCTGGGTAGAGTGCCATGGCATCATAGCTTACAGCAACCTCAAACTGTTGGTCTCAAGTAATCCTCTTGTCTCAGCCTCCCAAGTAGCTGGGGCTATAGGTACCTGCCACAACACTCAGATTATTTTTCTATTTTTAGTAGAGATGGGGTCTCATTCTTGCTCAGGCTGGTCTCAGGCTCTAGTGCTCAGGTGATCCACACACCCTGGCCTCCCAGAGTGCTAGGATTACTAGGACCATAGGCATGAGCCACCACCCTTAGCCTCAATTTTTTTTTTTTGCAGTTTTTGACCGGGGACAGGTTTGAACCCACCACCTCCGGTATGTGGGGCTGGTGCCCTACTCCTTGAGCCACAGGCGCCACCCCCCTAGCCTCAATTTTTAAAGGCAAACTCAAATGTTTATTATAATTAAATGGTCACTTTGTTTATGATTTCCAGCAATAACTAGCCCTGGAGACATGACAAAAATGTTGTTTGCATTATATGGGAATAAGCATATTAATTATTAACTGTCAAAATGTCAACACTGTCATTTCTTTTTTCAGACCAATAATGGGATTCCTTGCAATGCTTCCGTATCTCCTTTTAGGTCTCTCTGCAATGTCACGGGAGCAGTATTGTTCTTCTAGGAAGCCACTTACAGTCTATAAGTTAGAAAGTTATACTTCCTCAGAAACTTCTTGAAATCTATAAGTTTAGCTGAAGATGGCTTTTTGTAATCTGCATATGACCCAAAATTTTTGAAATTGTGACCAGGACTGATTGCAGCATCAGGAAAGAGGAATTTCCTTCCTCTGTGGTTGGGCAATGTAGAGGGTGGGGCAGGGGCCAACACCCTGAGGCTGCAGCTCAATGGGTTTGCCTGAGACTCAGCTCTGGGAGCTAATCCAGTGTCTTAGGGACATAAAGGCTGTCCTGAAGACAGTTTGGTCTGGTCTAGGTTACCTTTGGAGTTTGCTCTATTTCCCCAATAAGCAGGCTCATTCTCTGCAGTTGGAGGGTTACCATGTAGCAAACATTTGTGGGTGGTTAGAATACTTTTCCCAGTCAGTCTTTTGGAAGCAGTTAAGGCAACCAGATATTTGGTGGGAAAAGGAAAGAAGACATGAATACCAAGAATCTCCTTTGTCCCAGGGAATTTTGAATAAAGGAAAAGGTTTTCTACCTTCCTTAAGGTCTTGTGGAGACACTTGGAAAGTCTGGTCTCCCAGTGAGTACCTGCTATGGTTCTAATGTCCCCTTCAAAACTCAAATTGAAACTTGATACCCAGTGTGGTGTTGAGAGGCCGGTTCTTCGGAAAGTGATTGGATCAGAGGGCTCTGCCCTCAGGAATGGATTAATCTATATACGGGTTAATGGATTAATGGGTGTCATTGAAGTGGAACTGGTGTCTTTATAAAGAGAGAGACCTGAGCTAGCATGCCAGCACGTGCAGCCCCCTTTCCATGTGATGTCCTTGTGCCATCTCAGGACTCTTCTGAGAGTCCCAACGAGCTGAAGACTGTCAACAGATGCAGCTCCTCAACCGTGAGCTTCTCAGCTTGCATAACCGTAGGAGATAACTTCCTTTTCTTTATAAATTACCCAGTTTCACATAATTTGACATGAGTAATGAAAAATAAACTAATACAGTACCCATGGTCCAAGATCTCCTTGGAGAGATCCTTTAAAGGGAGATCTTGGATCTAATCTCTAGAATTATAACTTAACAACAAAAACATTAAAATATGGGTAGAAAAGAACTTGTATAGACATTTTTTCTGAAGATGATACACAACTAGTCAACAAGCATATGTACAGATGTTTAACATCATTGGTTAGGGAAGTGCAAATCAAAACCACAATGAGATACCACACTATCCCCAAAAGGATAGCTATAGTAATTTTTGTTTTTTTTTTAAGAATGGAAAATACCCCAGCTCTCCTGAAGCTGGTCAGACCTCTTCCTACCTCCATCACCAGAGTCACCCCCCAACTGGGGGGACAGTCTGATTCGAGTCAACCCCTTTTCACTATGGGAAGACCTCCAGGGTGGCAAGATCAAGCTCTTGGACACACCCAGCAAGCCAGTCACCTCCCTGCCCCTTGTACCCCCATAGCCACTGCCCTTTACCAGCTGCCCTCGGTGACCACTCCAGAGACCCTGGTTCAGCCTGGGACATCTGCCTGCCGCTGCCGCTCACTACCTTCATCCCCTGAGCTCCCACGATGTAAGGAGACAGCACTGCCAGGTCCTGGTCCTCCCCGCAAGGGCCCCTCAGCTGAAGAGAAGATGGAGTGTGGGGGCAGCAGCCCTGAGCCAGAACTCCCAGGACCAGCTCCCCAACTGCCTCTGGCCGTGTCCACAGACAACTTTATCAGCACTTGTTCCTCGGCCTCCCAACCCTAGTCCCCTAGATCAGGATCTCCCCTCAACAACAACCCCCCAGCTGTGGTGGTTAACTCCCCACAAGGCTGGGCTGGAGAGCCCTGGAACTGGGCCCAGCACAGCCTGCCCCGGGCAGCAGCCTTGGAGTGGACAGAACCCTCACCAACCCCTTCAGCTCCCCAGGATCCTGACGAGGGGCTGCCCTGTTGGGGCTGCTGTCTCGGCTCCTTCAGCTTCGGCTTCCTGTCCATGTGCCCCTGCCCCACACCAGCTGTTGCCTGCTACCTCTCCCTGAACTGTGCAGCAGGCAGTCGCCTCTGCCACCGAGGGCACCACGCCAAGCCACCCACGCCCAGCCTGCAGCTGCCCGGGGCACGGTCTTAGCAGTGGGGCCTGTGTTCTCAGGCCTCCAGCTTTGACCTTCAGGACACCCTCTGAGGACAGAATGTACTTGCTGGACAGTGCCAGCCCTAGATGGGCTGACTGGCTCCTCTCCCCGTATAGGGAAGCCTCAGTGTGGACTTGAGGGAAAGAGCACTTCTAGTCCAACCCTGGGCTTGTTGTCCCTTGGGATCACTGAACCAGACACAGCATAGCTGACACATGAGACTAACACCAGCAATTATTTAAAAATATTTCAATAAAACTACCTGGCTGGCTCCGGGCTGAAAAAAAAAAAAGAATGGAAAATAACTAACACTCTGGGAGGCCGAGGCAGGTGGATTGCCTGAGCTCACAGGTTCAAGACCAGCCTGAACCAGAGTGAGACCTCGTCTCTAAAAATAGTTGGGTGTTGTGGTGGGCACCTGTAGTCCCAGCAACTTGGGAGATTGAGGCAAGAGAATCACTTGAGACCAAGAGTTTGAGGTTGCTGTGAGATATGATACCATAGCACTATACTGGGGGCCAAAAAGTGAGACTCTGTCTCAAAAAAAAAAAAAAAGAAAAAAAGAAAAGAATGGAAAATAAGTGTAACAGAGGACATGGAGAAATTGGAGCCATCTACATTGCTGGGATAAAACAGTTTGGCAGGTTCTCCAAAAGTTAAACAAGAATTACCATATGATCCAGCAATTCCACTCTTAATATATCTCAAAGAATTGACAGCAGTGTTCAAGGAAAAGCTTGTACATGTACTTTCATAGCAGCACTGTTCATAGTAGTCAAAAGGCAGAAACAACTCAAATGTCCATCAAACAATGCGTAGACAAACAAATATGATAAATACATAAAATAGAATGTCACTTAGCCTAAAAAGGAAGAAAATTTTGATATATGGATATATCTAGAAGATATTATTCTAAGTTAAATAAGTAAATCATAAAAGGACAAATACTGTATAATTCTACTTAGATGAGGTACCTAGAGCACTTGTGATCAGAAAGACACAGAGTAGAATGGTTTTTGCTAGGGCTGGAGGATGGACAATGGGGAGTTCATCTTTAATTGATTCAGAGATTCAGTTTGGGAAGATGAAAAAGTTGAGATGGACAGTCATGCTGGTTGTCAAAAAATGCAAACGCATTTAAATGCCACGGAACTGCACATTTGAAAATGTGCAGAGAAATGAGCAAAAACTTTTGAAAATGGGTAAAATGGTAAATTTTGTTATGTGTATTTTATCACAATTTAAAGCAAAGAAATGGAGTACTGATACATACTATAATGTGGGTAAACCCAGAAAATATGCTAAATCAGTTCTCAACCTGTGGGTTGTGACCCCTTTGGGGGTCTCCTGCATATCAGATATTTGTATTATGATTCAGAACAGTAGCAAAATTACAGTTATGAAGTAGCAACAAAAATAATTTTATGGTTGGGGGTCACCACAACATGAGGAACTGTATAAAAAGGTCGTGGCATTAGGAAGGTTGAGAACCACTGTGCTAAATAAAGGAAGTCAAACACTATAGGTCATACATTCTCTGATTCCATTTATAGGAAACATCCAGGTTGGGTAAACCTGTACAAACAGAATGCAGACTGGTGGTTGCCAGAGCTGGGAGAATAGGCTGCTTGAGGAGTATAGGGGTCAATGTCTTTGGTGTGATGAAATGTTTTGGAACTAGATAGAGATGATGGTTGCCATATCCTTGTGAATATAATAAATGCCATTGAAATGTGTGCTTTAAAATGGTTAATTTTATGTTATGTAAATTTTTTTTTTGTGTAGAAACAGTCTTACTTTATTGCCCTCAGTAGAGTGCCGTGGCCTCACACAGCTCACAGCAACCCCCAACTCCTGGGCTTAGGCAATTCTCTTGCCTCAGACTCCTGAGTAGCTGGGACTACAGGCGCCCGCCACAACGCCTGGCTATTTTTCTGTTTTGCAGTTCTGCTGAGGCAGGGCCTGAACCCGCCACTTCAATATATGGGGCTGGTGCCCAACTCAATGAGCCACAGGCGCCGCCCATGTTATGTGAATTTCATTTCAGTGAAATTTTTGCCAGGAGAGGCTGCTCCAGGGCCTGCAGACCAGCATGCAAATCAAGAAAAAAGAAAAAGCTAACATCCATCAATGCATGTGGGTGTCAGCTAGCTGGGAGCTGTGAAGAGGCACCTGTGGTGGCAGCTGGTCTTGGACCCCAGCCTTCCTTACAAGGCAGGTGTTAATCATGTCTTCCTTCTCTGAAGCTTTGGTTTTATTTTGTTCTTAATTATGTACTGTTTTTCCTAATATTACTTAATTAATAAACAATTAATAGCAGCACTGTTCATAGTAGTCAAAAGGCAGGAACAACTCAAATGTCCATCAATTAATTAACAATTAATAAAATATTATATTTTATTAATTGTTATAGCCAGTATCTCACCTTCAGAGCTAAGATGTCTGAGAAATCAAGGCAAGGAACTGTGGGTTGCAAACAGCATCCCCCTGCAGAGAATGGAGCAATAGCTGAGAACAAGAAACACTGAACAAAAGAGAGCTGAAAAGTTAGGCAACCTCTGGAAAAGACCCAAGGACAAGCATGTATTCAGAGGCTTGATGAAAGGCTAGACTTCCAGCAACCACTGAGATGTGATATATGGAAAGTAAAGACTAGAGAATTCAGGGACATCCGATTTACATTGAGAAACCCACACACAGCAGACATCTGCCTGGGGAGTGGAATTTGGAGACTCATGGCCCAGAACATGATATAGATTCCCTTGGCTCCAGCCCCTTCCAACCCTGATAGGAGTGTTGATTCTCCATCTGGGCACCTTCTATCCCAGGATAATGTCAGGAGAAATGAATTCACTTAAGGGTCAGACCAGTGTCTCCACATCCAGCTCGCAGTCCTTGCCTAGATGGTGGCACTTGTGGGTGAAGAGTGAAATCCCCAACATTGCAGGGGAGATGGTATGAAAAGAACCATAACAGCAGCCCCCCTGACAGGTGGGCTTGGTGGAAGCCTTCTCTTGGTCTTTTTGGAGGCACATGTGAGATTTGGCATCTTGCCCTCACATCAGGAACATGAAGCTCTCCAGTGTTCAGGACTGTTGATGATGACTTAAAAGCACCGCTGGGAGACCCATGCAGCCCAGGCTCTGTAGGTGGAGTTCAACTGTAGTCACAGTGGAATTTCTGGTGCCAAGAACACCACTGACACATAGCAGGTGATCAGAAGAACTGTGTGCAGCTGAATGAGTGAGAGGTGAGAGAGCTGACGTGATCCCAGCTACAAATTAAAAGACCTCATTAAATCTAACTTTTCAATGAAGCATCGAAAAGAAAGCTAGTCTTACTGAGTTGAGATCCAACTCCATGTCCATTCAAGATGGCAATATCATTACATTTTCATCATTATAATCCACTCAAGGGCTTTAGTTTTGTTTTGTTTTTAATACCTCTGTTTTCAGATCCTAGGACCATCTTAATGGTCCCTAAAAATTTCCTTCACACACACAAAATAGGAAAAATGTCAGAAAAATTACTTAAGAAGATTGATGTTGTTCTAGTTGTTTCTTGGATGCTCAACAAGCTGCAACAACAGCTTCCTTTTTAATAATAGATCAGTTTCTGCTGTGGGAATTGATTTCTAAGTATAACCTCACTGGGCCACACACTACGAAGGCCAGACTGGGTTGAAGGGATTATGTGTGTGACAGGTGCCATGTCCTGTGAGCTTACCACAACCCCATAGCATCAGTCCTACTTTGTACATGTATAGGCCTGTGAGAGAGGTGGAGAAATTCCTCTAGGCCAGCAGTGGTGGCTCATGCCTGTCATCCTAGTCCTCTGGGAGGCCGAGGCAGGTGGACTGCTTGAGTTCAGGAGTTTGAGACTCACCTGAGCAGGAGTGAGACCCCTCTCTACTAAAAATAGAAAAACTGGCTGGGCATCATTGTGTACACTTGTAGTCCCAGCTACTTGGGAGGCTGAGGCCAGAGTATTGTTCAAACCCAAGAGTTTGAGATTGCTATGAGCTATGATAATGCCATAGCACTATACACAGGGTGACAGAGTGAGACTCTGTCTCAAAAAAGAAAAGAGGCTCAGCACCTGTGGCTCAAGCGGCTAAGGCGCCAGCCACATACACCTGAGCTGGAGGGTTCGAATCCAGCCCAGGCCCGCGAAACAACAGTGATGGCTGCAACCAAAAAAAAAAAAAAAAATGTAGCTAGGCACTGTGGCAGGCACCTGTAATCCCAGCTACTGGGAGGTGGAGGCAGGAGAATCCCTTAAGCCCAGGAGTTGGAGGTTACTGTGAGCTGTGATGCCATGGCACTCTACCCAGTGTGACAGCTTCAGGCTCCAAGAAAGAAAGAAAGAAAGAGAGAAAGAGACAGAGAGAGAGAAAGAAAGGAAGGAAGGAAGGAAGGAAGGAAGGAAGGAAGGAAGGAAGGAAGGAAGGAAGGAAAGAAGGAAGGAAGGAAGGAAAAGTTTCTTTAAATAGTAGTGAAATAGCTACCTGGTAAGTATGCCTGACTCTCATATACCATCCATCAGCTTTGTTGCCCACTGACACAGGACCCTGTGTAGTCTTTCATTCTAGAACATCCTCTGCTCATTTCTCTGACAAAGTTCTACATTTCATTATTAAACATTGTACATGCATATTGACAAGTGTGTGAGTACTACAACTACATTTTCTGGACAGCAACTTGTCACTACCAATGAATTATACTTGATAACAGACTCTTATCCCAGCCACCATGCCAAGAACTCTGAAAATGATAGTACCTGAGGGCATGTGCAGTCTTATTGATTATAGTAAAACAACCAAAAAAGCAAACAGATAATTAGACACAAGTTAATACTGATACATGGGAGAAAGATGAGCAAGCCATGATCTGTGCATAATGTGAGATAAATGGACACTTCTCTGGTTGGTCAAACTTTAATTTAGCTCTTGAATTTTCTCCTACACTCATCTTTGCATATCTGTGTAAAATCCAGTTTTAGTAAAGAATCCTGCTCAGTTTTCCAAAAACCTTCCACTCTTGATCTATCTGTTTGAGTTCTGTGTCCCATGTGATAGCTGTTCACCGTGACCTGTCTCCAGCAAGAACCCCCCTCACCTCTGTTGTTTCCTCTTAATAATTTTCCGTTCACTGACCCTTCCTCCTTGGCTATCAATTCCCACTTCCTCATGCTTTATTTGGAGTTGAACCCAATTTCTCTCCCCCACTGCATGACCCCATTGCCATGGTCCCTATACCAATCATGATGGTCTTGAATAAAGTCTGCCTTACTGTGCTTTAAAAAGTATCACTGAATAATTTATTTTTTTAACAACTCTCATAAGAATGGTTTGGGACCCAAGGTTTGCTCTTGAGTAGACAACTAGACTCCACCAGGTTTTCAGATAACTTGGTGCTTGCTCCCTTGCTGAGCCCATCCTTCTCTGACGTCCATAATTGTCCTTACATCCCTTGCCTACTTGTGTCAACCAGAGCAACTGCATCCCAGCATCCTCACATGGTGCAAATCCACATACTCTGCTCATTCCCTGCTTTGAGTCGGCCTCACAGCCCATCCACCAGACTCTTCCTTCAGTTTCAGAAGTCAGTGCTCAGCTAGCCACTGTCACCCCTCACCTGGACTATGGTGTTATCTCCCAATGGGTCTTCTTATGTCCACTCTAGCCCCCACAATTCTCCCCACTGCAATTGGAGAGATCACTACAGAGCACAAATCACTGTCATTCTTGAAGCTTTGGAAGGTCTCTGGCATACATGGTGAGAAGTCAGCATGCTTCATGATGGTCACTCTTGGGTTTGTCTTCCCCTGAGTGGAGCGCTGTCATGATGTGCCAGCCATATTAGCCTTTGTCTGTCCCTCAGCCACCCCGGACATATTCCCTTTTGGGGCCACGGGCAGGCTGTTCCTTCTATTTTGGATGCTCTCCTTACCTCCCTTCCCCCCACAGGTCTTCCCTCATCATCATTCGGAGCTCAGCAAAGATGTCTGCTCTTTAGGAAGGTCATCTCAAACACCAGGGAAAATCACACCAGATTCTGCTTTATCTTTTACATGGTATTTACCAGTACTTCAAATGATCTTGTTTCTTTGTTTGAATGTTTAGTTTCCTCTTCTCTCAGCCAAGTATAAGTGCCTAATAGGAAGGACTCTATCTGGCTGTGTTTAGAACAATGCCCAGCTCAGAGCATCGATCAATACATGGAGGAGTAAACAAAAAGTAACACAACAAATCATTCACTTTGGTTTTCTTGATCATGAAAATGGCAAAGGAGATGAGAAAAACAAGACTAAAATGAAAAAAAGATAAGAATGCATATGTAGTGATACATGTTTGCACATACATAAAACTGAGTATATGTGTGTGTGCCTGTATGTGTGTGTATTTACTAGGAAATAAATCAAAAGACGATCCAAAAATGTCAATTGTGGTTATTAGGATGGAGATTGCAAGTGATATCTATTAATCATATTTTGTGTTATCAGAAAAAGAAAAAAACTCAATGAAATTATATTCATTGTGAGGAAAAAAAAGACCTTAACCTTGGAAATAAACAAATCTGGTGTCAGGTTCAAATACGGGCTCTGCTGTTTCTGGCTATTGTGATATGGAGCAGGTCAGGTGGCCATGCTCAGCCTCATCTTCTCCACCTGTGAAATGGGCTTGATTCAGTACCTACCACATAGGGCTGCTGTAGGAATATATGAATTAATGTTTGTGAAACATTTAGCATAGTACCTGACACATGGTTCTCAGTAAAAAACTATTGTTATTATTGTAAAGTTCTTTGCTCTTTTGTTTTCATAGCACTAACAATGATTACTATCTGGTTTTGTGTCTGGAAAGTTCTCTTGAGTGCCCAGAATGCAGAATTCCCTTAAAAAAAAATTGCTACAAGAGGTCACACCTTAAGCTCCAAAAGCTCCATTTTTGTCAATTAGTAAACAGTATGCTGACAGCAAATCCCTGTAGGGGAGTGTCCATTGGCACAAGTCACAGGGAATACAGCATATGGGTCTGTGGGAGTAGGAGCTGAGGGCAACAACAGGAAATGGACAGATGACCACAGACAGAAGTCACCCAGGATGAGTCTGCCTCAGCTGCCTGGAAGCAGCCTGGTGATCTGGAGATAGAGTTGAAGACATCTCTAATGCAAGTGGTTGATGCCGCAGAGACATGGCTGATTGCTAAACCCCTCCATTGTGCAGCCCCATGACTGCCTGGAGAGCTTCACAGGAAATCAGGAAAATCCAAGGACATGAAAGTCTACCTGACATTTAAAAACATCTAGAAGGGTGTGGAGAAGACCAGACATCTTGGTACATCAGGAGCTGCACTGGTTTTAATGCTGAAGGTTCCACATCTTGATAACCCTTAGTTCCAGGCAGATCAGACCAGTCAGTCATCTAGTTAGAGGTCATGAGGCAGGAGGTAGGTTTCAGCACCCTCTTCCCTTCCTTGTTACACTGATACCATGAGAAGCAGTTGAATAAGCATGATTTTATTTTTGCAATAAAGCCAGATGGTAATTAAATTGGACTATATATGGCTTGCGTGTTTACCTTATTTTCCATTATATGATACATTCAATATCACAATGATTTTTTAAAATTATCTTTATGACAGTGCCTGTGGCTCAGAGGAGTAGGGCACCAGCCCCATATACCGGAGGTGGTAGGTTCAAACCCAGCCCTGGCCAAAAACTGCAAAAAAAACAACAACAAAAATTATTGTCTTTAATAGTACATGACTAGGTATTGAAATTACTTTTTTTGAAATTTTTATAATGTACTTATAAAAACACTAGTACAAAGAATTTATCCTCCACATAATATTTAGGAAAGTTTATTCTGAAATTCGTTTACTGAGAGTTTTGGGGAATGGGAAAGAGGGAGGCAGTATCTTTAGGTTCTTAGATTTCTTATACTGCAGTGTCAGTGAAATTACATTATCCCTTATAAAATCAATAAAATCCTTAATAATTTCTGTGGCCATTCAATATCTTACCATGTATCATCTTTTTAAACATCTATTTGGTTGAAGTGTATTTACCAACTGATGGACTGTACATCTGTCTGATTTGGCAGTTTACATCGAGTTTTCCTCTAAATTTATCTACTCTGTTGCATGGATTTCAATAGAGTCAATGGTTGTGAAGTTGAATTATAAGAAACACCAGCTTTCCACACAGGGTAAAATTAGCAATTGGTCTTAACTCAGGTCATGGCAGAACAGTCGCATTTCTATGAAAACAAAGCTAATGTTGGAATTACACTCTGACCAAAGACTCACTAACATCAAATTAAACCATAACACGATACGTAATGTCTTAAAGGCAAAAATCAATAGTAATCCACTTTGAGCATTTACAAAGTCAGGCTCCCCGCCACTGTCTTTGAGATTATGAAAGGATAGTGGAAAATAGCTCATCCAGTTACCTGATGTAATAGATAAGCCCATAGGGATGAAGTTACTCTATCAGAGTGACACTGATTTTAGCAGCTGAATTTGTGGGAACTGGACAACAATGACAGTATTGTCAGAGCTTTATAGTATTATTAAAATCTGGTTTCAAGCCAATGAGGGTATTATTAAAATCTGGTTTCAAGCCAAGTATGAGGGTATTAACATCATAAACTTAATAGCAAACATCTTCTAAGAGGAGATGAAAAATGATTTTATTTAGCACTATTTTTTTTTTGCAAAAGATTTAAAATAAGAATAGTAAAAAATAAATAAAATAGAAGTTAACTGTGGAATACTTTTATAATTTCCCGAAGAACTATAATGAAATCAGAGTATGCCAAGCCTCCTCAGCCTAAGTAATGGTGCTACCATAAGAACATGAAGCTGCAAACTCACAGCTCTGAGCCTCTGCCCCCAAACACATCAGCTCATGCTGGCCTTCGGTCCCTTCCAAAGTGTTACCCTGGTCTTGTGGCTGAAACTTCAAAGACTCCCGCAGAGGACTCAAGTATAAGTCCACCCGTACTCTTGGGTCTCTCTCCTATGATGCCACCCTCCACTGTGATGCTCCCCTGTCCTTTGAGCCCTTTGAGACAATGCCCCATAGCCCCCTAGCTGCTGCTACAGTTCTCCAACCTCTAGCGGGGACCAATGCCTATCTCCCATTCTGGTTCACGATAGGTCACTTGGGCCCTGGTCCCATTATAACCTGTTGAACCCAAGTTCATAATACATGGCTGTTCTGTTCACTACTCATCTGATTTGACCAATCCAATTTACGAGATCAAAAACTCTGGGTTCGGCTTGGCACCCATAGCACAGTGGTTATGGTGCCAGTCACATACACTGAAGCTGGCAGGTTTGAACCCTGCCCACGCCAACTGGATAACAATGACAACTGCAACAACAACAAAATAGCTGGGTGTTGTGGTGGGTGCCTGTAGTCCCAGCTACTTGGGAGGATGAGGCGAGAAAATCACTTGAGCCCAAGAGTTTGAGGCTGCTGTGAGCTGTGATGCCAGGGCACTCTGCCAAGGGTGACAGAATGAGACTGTCTCAAAACAAAACAAGCAACTCTGGGTTCCAGTCTGATAGGCTGAGGTGGGAGGATGGCTTGAGGTCGGGAGTTCAAGATCAGCCTGAGCAAGAGTGAGACCTTGTCTCTACTTAAAAAATAGAAAAATTAGCTGGGCATTCTTGTGGACACCTGTAGCCCCAGGCACTTGGGAGGCTGAGGCAAGAGGGACTCTTGAGCCCAGGAGTTTGAGGATGCTGTGAGCGATGACACCATAGTTCTCTACCCAGGGCCATTTTTGAGACTCTGTCTCAAAAAATTAATTAATTAATTAATTAAATAGAAAATAAAAATAAAAGAATGTTAAAAAACACAACTATTTAGCCCCCCAATACTTCTAAGTCAACATTTAAATTTCTTTATCATTAGTTTATAGATGCAGAGAATGTATTTTCCAGTATATTGCAAACAAGAGTTTGATACAATTTTGTAAGTCTGTTTTTTTTTGAGACAGAGCCTCAAGCTGTCATCCTGGATAGAGTGCTGTGGCATCACAGCTCACAGCAACCTCCAATTCCTGGGCTCAAGCGAGTCTCCTGCCTCTGCCTCCCAAGTAGCTGGGACTACAGGCGCTCGCCACAATGCCCGGCCATTTTTTGGTTGCAGTCATCATTGTCATTTGGTGGGCCCAGGCTGGATTCGAACCGGCCAGCTCAGGTGTACGTGGCTGGCGCCTTAGCCTGTTGAGCCACAGGTGCCAAGCCTTGTCAGTCTCTTTTTATAAAAATTTGTTTTAGAGACAGTGTCTCCCTCTGTTGCCCAGGCAGGAGTTCAATGGCCTGGCCATAGCTCACTGCATCCTTGAACTCCTGGGCTCAAGTGATCCTTCTGCCTCAGCCTTCTGAGCAGCTGGGACTGCAGGAGTGCACCACCACACCTGGCTATATTTTCATCAGACTCTTGAGGCCAATTTGGCTCTTTCACTTAATGGAAAACAACCACTGCTTAACCTACTTTCCAAACCAGTACTAACTGTCAAAAAGACAACCAAATTCCAGTAGTATTCTGACTGAAATTTTTTATTTTACAGTTTAATCCAAATAAACATGATATTAGAAGTCTCTGTGAGTAGAGATTTGCCAAGAGTCTACAGAGGGGCAGTGCTTTCTCAAATTGTCCCTTCTTTAGCACTCTAGAGGTATTTAGGTCCCGGGTGTGTTCCGTGATCAGGCTGGAATGAGTGGGAGGCTTTGGTGAGGCAGCAGAATGGTGGCTGAACAGGTAGGTGGGAAAGAACTTGGAGAACAGAGACACTGTTGAGAAAAGGTTTGCTGTAGGAGAGTACCCACCTAGGGTGAGTAACTGGAAATTGGTCCTCTAAAACCTATCTATGGCCATGTAACCCTGAAATGTCTTCCTATATCCCATGTGGTGCACATATTCCGGTTTGAATACCAATTTTTTATTTTTTTTGAGACAGAGTCTCACCATGTCACCCTCAGTAGAGTGCGGTGGTGCAACAGCTCACAGCAACCTCAAACTCTTGGGCTTAAGCGATTCTCTTGCCTCAGCCTCCCAAGTAACTGGGACTACAGGCACCCACCACAATGCCCAGCTATTTTTTTGTTGCAGTTGTCTTTGTTGTTTAGCTGGCCCCAGGCCAGGTTTAAACCTGCCAGCCTGGGCACATATGGCCGGTGCCCTACCCACTGAGCTAGAGGTACCACCCTGAACACCAATTCTTAACTTTCCTTAAGTTTCATGCAAGGTTGAGTGAATTAAAAAGTATAGCATCAGGAAAGGCAATAATAGTGCTAGGAAAAAAGTCCTCAAAACTTGGAAATAAAGCAAAAAGCTGCCATTTCCAATAATGTCGTGCTCAAAGATGATTATCCAGTAAGCCCACCCAAAAGTTATGTGACTCTAGGAAAAAGTTTTGGTTATTTTCGACAAGTTATTATCAATTAGGCCCAGATATTTTACAGTCCTACAGGTTAGAAATTATCTCATAAGGGGCTCAGCACCCGTAACTCAGTGGTTAGGGAGCCGGCCACATCCACCAAGGCAGGTGGCTTTGAACCCAGCTTGGGCCTTCTAAACAACGACAACTACGACAATGAAAAAATAGCCAGGCATTGTGGTGGACTCCTGTAGTCCCAGCTACTTGGGAGGCAGAGGCAAGAGAATTGCTTAAGCCCAAGAGTTTGAGGTTGCTGTGAGCTGTGACACCGTGGCACTCTACTGAGGGTGACATAGTGAGGCTCTATCTCAAAAAAAAAAAAAAAGAGAGAGAGAGAGAGAAAAGAAAAAAAAAAGAAATGATCTCATAGGAACTGAAGGGTTGATTTTCTTTTCTGTGGTAGAAAATTGAGATAATCCCAAATCTACATTTCAACTGCCCTGTAGGACATTAACTGGTGTGGCTTCTAATTTAGCAACCTTAATTCATCATTCCATTTTGTTCACATTTATTGTAATAATCTTAGTCTTTCACATTCTCATGCGAACCCACTTCATGGGTTCTCTTATGAATGAGATAAATAAAATGTTGGTATGTGCTCCCCTTTTCTTTGGGTAAGAATTATGCTTTTTTTTTTTTTAAGAGAACCATACGTTGACAGAGAAATATACACAAAGTGCACAAAAGGTGCATGAAAAGGTGACACAGATGGGGAGAGGTGGGGAGGACCTGGCGGAGAAGATGCCCATGCTGAGTCTTGATGAATAAATAGGAGTTAGATCAATGGCAGGAGGGGAAGAAGAATGTGACTATTCCAGACAGAGGAAGCCTCATGGCGTGGGAGCATAGTGACATGAGTATAGAATGACAGGAGATGAGGCCGAGAGGTGGGCTGAGGTCAGAACCTGAGCCCTGCATGTCATGCTGAAGAGCTGGACCCTTACCCTGCATGAAAACAAGAGATCTTGAAGAATCATTAGCAAGGAAGTGACAAAATAAAATGAATTTGTGTTTAAGAAGGGCTGATTTTAGCCAGACGTGGTTCCTAGTGCTGTAATCCTAGCACTTTGGGAGGCTGAGGCAAGTGGATCTCTTGAGCTCAGGAGTTTCCACTAAAAATAGAAAAACTAGCCAAGCATTGTGACTGGCACCTGTAGTCCCAGCTATTTGGGAGGCTGAGGCAACAGGATCGCTTGAGCCCAAGAGTTTGAGGTTGCTGTGAGCTGTGACATCAAGGCACTCTACCCAGGGCAACAGAGTGAGACTCTGTCTCAAAAAAAACAAACAAAAAAATGAGGGCTGATTTTGTGTGAGGAGTATACACGTAGGTGGATATGAACCCAAAGATAAAGACATAGACTACTGAGCAATGGGAAGGGTATGACCTAAGCCAGTGACAGCAGGAATGAACAGACACAAAGTGATTGAATAAACAGGGCAGGATCGTTGCTAGGATGTAGGAGTGAGGGAAGGGAGGTAGGAGGAGAGAAAAGGCCTAAGTCAGATTTAATAATTGATTATGAGGGGTGGCAAGGAAAAAGAAGGGCAGACCTACAATAGCAACAGCTCCTGCATCAGGCACAGGGATTGCATCACTGCTATTGTGAAGAGGCAGGTGGAGCTGGGCAGCAGCACATATTTTCAGCATGTGAATTGGGGAAACGTGGAGCAAGCGAAAATATCCTTAAATCCCTAACTTGTTATATGGTTCACACATGCTGTAGAATAAACCCTTATTCTTCCTGGATCACTCAAAATCCCATCTTTTCCTTATAAAACATTTACCCACTAAATCTGATTCTGAATCATCTTGGTATTTATAACAGCCTTACATATTCTTTTCCGGAAGTTAAATCACATCTGCCTTCTAGCCTAATGCTGGATAGAATGCAAAGAATTTAGGAGATTCAGTAAGGATAGTTTTTCATTAAAAAAAAAAAAAAGCCAACCTAAGTGAATCCTCTCAAAAATGGTAAATATTGAAAATGAGTTTTGATTAGAATTTTACCTTTAATAAAATTTATTAAACTAAACTTATTATTATTATTATTATTATTTTTTTGCAGTTTTTGGCCGGGGCTGAGTTTGAACCCACCTCCTCCAGCACATGTGACTGGCGCCCTACTCCTTTGAGCCACAGGTGCCACCCTAAAATTATTTTTACTTTTAGTTTACTATTATTTTTATTAGTTTATAAGTGCAACTATGAACCAGTTCTTGGAACCAAAAAAAAATGAGTAAAGTATGTTTTGTTTTGTTGTTTTGAGACAGAGTCTCAAGCTGTTGCCTTGAGTAGAGTGCTGAGGCATCATAGCTCACAGCAACCTACAACTCCTGGGCTTAAGTGATTCTCTTGCCTTATCCTCCCAAGTAGCTGGGACTATCGGCACTGGCCACAGTGCCCAGCTATTTCTTGGTTGTAGTTGTCATTGTTGTTCAGCAGGCCTGGGCTGGATTCGAACTACCAGCTCTGGTGTATGTGGCTGGTGCCTTAGCTGCTTGAGCTACGGGTGCCAAGCCTTAAAGTATGTTTTTATTTTATCTTAGAAAGGCATGTATGTATGTATGTATGTATTTTTGAGACAAATTCTTGCTCTCTTGTCCAGGTGAAGGGGCTGTGGTGTCATCATAGCTCACTGCAGCCTCAAACTTCTGGGCTCAAGCCATCCTCCCACCTCAGCCTCCTGAGCAGGTGGGACTATAGGCACACACCAGCTAAAGTAAAAAATGTTTCTTTAGAGACAAGGTCTCAGTATATTGTTCAGGCGTTTCAAACTCCTGGGCTCAAGTGATCCTCCTATCTCACTCTCCCAAAAGTGCTAGAATTACAGGTATGAGCCAACATGCCTAGCCTAAAGTGTGTTTTAAATGTTCAGACAAATATTGTGAGACACTGTGATGTCACCTTATGCAGGGAATGGTAGAGGGTGGAGAAATAGGCCAACGAGGCAGGTGCAGCTTCATAAACTTTGGCTTGGATGTAAGCTATGCAGGTGTCACCTGTGGATTTACTTTCCAGCAGACATTTGTCAATGTCAGGTAAGATTCGTAGACATTATTGAACTACCCAATTGTATTATACTTTTCAAAAGATTCAAATTATGTAAAAAATGATAAATTGAATAAAAATTTCTCCTTTCTGTTTATTACAAAGTGACTATACAAGGAAATTGTGAGGGTGATTAAATTAATCTGTAGGGTCTTGTGGTGGTGGGTGCATAACTCTATCCATTTATCAAAACCCACAGGACTGTGGACCACAAAGTGTTAACCACCATATGCAAGTTAAAGAGGGATCCCAGGATACAACGCTCAGTGTGACAAATGAATTTAATCATATTACGAAGGTATGGTATAACATCACCAAAGGGAGTGGTGAAAAGAGCTGATTTGAAAAACTCTGGAGAATTGCTTTGATTTCATACTACAAGAATAAAGAGAAAAAAAGAACTGCATATAGGCCAGGTGTGGTGGTTCACACTTGTAATCCTAGCACTGTGGGAGGTGGAGGTGGGTGGATTCCCTGAGGTCAAGAGTTTGAAATCAGCCCCAGCAAGAGCGAGACCCCATCTTTGCTAAAAATAAAAAAACTAGCCATGCATTGTGGAGGGAACCTGTAATTCCAGCTACTTGGGAGGATGAAGCAAGAGCATCACTTTAGCACAAGTGTTTGAGGTTGCTGTGAGCTGTGATGCAATGGCACTCTACCCAGAGCAACAGAGTGAGACTCTTTCTCAAAAAACAAACCAACAAAAAAACTGTATATAAACACTATAGCTGGTAAATTTGCCCCTCGCAAGTTTTAAGTTCTGAAACTATTTTACATGCATTTTAGGGTGAAGAAGTTAAATACATATTTACATATGTATGTGTGTTTGTGTGTATGTAGAGAGGCACAGAGACTAAGAGACAAAGAGAAACAGAGACAGAGAGTGACAGAAAGAGCACGTATTTTTCCATCAAATAAACAAGGGTTAAGGGGAAGATGAAAGGAACCTTAGGGTACTAGAGACAGAGACATGAACAGATGTTTATACACACAGAGACAGACACACAGATAAATGTATAAAAATATATAGATATGTGAATTAGTCTGGAAGCAGTGACATCTCAGTGAAGAAAAACACTCCCAACAGCCAAAAGTTGGTTTCTATGTTAAATAACATTCTCTAATAAAGGAAACCAGAACTGGTTGATTATAGGGCTAGGCTGAGAATATATAATAGAAGATAAACCTGGAGCTTCTTATAGTATCAAAAAGCAACTAAGATCTAAAAAATAAAATATATTGTCAAAAACACACAGGAAAAAACCTGAAAGAACTTACAAGGCCCAACGGTAGAACTTGAACAACAGCAACCAAATAGAACATGACAACAAAATAAATAATAATGTCATTGTATGTTGACCTTATTTTTTTCTTTTAATACTCTAAAGATGTTGCCCAACTGCCCTCTAGCTTGCATTTTTAGTGAAAAATATGCTCTCAACCTTATCTTCATTTCTGTGTACGGAATGTGTCTTTTTCCTTGGGCTGCTAGTTTTAAGCAATTTGATTACAATGTGCTTTGGTGTTTTCTTCATGTTTCTTGTGCTTGGGGACTATTGAACTTCTGGGATCTCTGGGTTTATAGTTTTCATCACGTTTGCAAAGTTTCCACCATTATTCCTTTGAACACTTTCTACCCCTCCACCCAACTCTCCTGCTTAAAGTTGTTACACACTGAGGTGCTCTTTACTTGTTTCCAGTTTTCTTTCACTGATTCATCTGCAAAGTTCCTATTGGTATGTTTTAAGTTCTCTAATCTTTTCTGCCAAGCCTAAGCTGTGGTTATTTCCATCCAGTGTCATTTTTGTCTTAGACATTATATTATGTATTAATACCTTCTCCAATAGAAGCAGGATACAGTTGTTTCTGTTATTTTAAAGGCTGATTCAATGATCCTTCCTAGAAAAGACCTGATAAATACATTGCATTTCTTCAGCATAGGTGTTTTGCCAGGAGCCTTGCCTTAATAAGGAAGACTGCAGAAGGAGGCAGGCAAGATGGCTGCCTGGAGCAAGCTTTCCACAGAGGCTCCTGTCCAGAAGGAGAGTTAAAGGACAGAAGCTTATCAAGTAAGCTGATGGTTTGGAGCTGAGCCAAGAGAGAAGGTTGAAGAATGCACTTCAACCCTGCTGAGGCAAGCTGTGACCCCAAGGATACAAACAAAAGGTACAAAATCCACTGCCAAGCAGATGGAAGTTCCCTCCCCAATGATAACAGCTCACAGTATACTTTGTACAAACAAGCAAGCAGAGTACAAACGTCCTCCCATTTTATCCCATGGGAGAGACCCTCTAAAAACTGGACCTCCTTCCCCTACTAGGGTGTCATGGCACTCTCCTGCCAGGCATAAAACTGTATATATTCTATACCTGCAATTCTGAACTCCTAGCACTCCCCTCCACTCTTACCCCGAGGTCTAGAAACCTGTACCCTGTGGCGTCCAGATTCTTGGGCATTTTCTTGAGAGATGTGGACAGGCATGGGCTGTTGCAGGTCTGTGCTGATTCTGTGGCACAGGGGTAAGGAGAAAACGGTGGACTGAAGGAACTGTATGGGAAAGGGAGATGTGGTGCTCCCTAGCCCACCCCCGGCACAGAGCAGCAGCAGCAGCAGTGGGAATAATAGGGCTCACACCCCTGGTGATATTTTAGAAGGCCACTCCCTGTCTTTATGGGCAACCAGAGAAAGCCAGGCATTTTCTCCAGTAGCAGACACTGGCGGAATAGATCTGGGATGGTAACACAGACCCCATAAGCAAAGGGTATGCCTGAGGGGGTACCGGCCTGGGCAGAGTGCAGCAGAAGGGAGAATTGAAGATGCGTGTGCAAAGACAGCATACTCCCAGGGCAGGGCTGAGCCAGGACTGTTTCAGTGAGCCTAAGAAACACCCAGCCCTCAGGGGATCACAGCTGAGACAAAGGCAGGTGGGAAACCAAAAGCTGAGTGTAAGCTCTAATCGCACCCACCCCAACACAGACTGCAGGGGAAACAGAAACAATAGTTCTGGGCAGCGCACAGATGGGGGCTGAGTAGCAGTTTCTGTGAACTCAAATGGCGTCTGGTCCACAGGGGAATATAGCCAGGACAGAATCACAAATTCTGCACAAATATAAGTGTCAGCAACATCAATCAGGAGTGAGGTTGGAACTGAGTGAACCACCCTACCTTCCATAAACCACCCAAGGTTGTCAGGCCTCCGCTTCCCCTGCCAGGTGGTGACAGAGTGTGGAGGCCTGGCCAAGGCATATGATCTCTCTGTGACTCAGGGAGGCTCAAAGCCCTGGAGCATCTGCTCATTGGAGGAAACTGGGTCATAGCCCTGCAGGGTTACCAGTGACTGGGTGTGACAGAGGTGCAAGGTGGGGAAAGAGGCATCAACCTTCCCAGACTAATTCATTTGCTGGGGGGGGGGGGAGTCCTTCTGACTCCACAGAACACCAGAACAAGTCATACTAGAGCTGCCAGCAGACTTCTGCTATCTAGTTGCCAGAGACCTTTTGAACTCCCTCACTTGAAATTGGGTGTTGTCTGAGACAACTGATTTGGATCTCTTGGACTGGACCAATCACCCGAGGACTATCCAAAGTGGTACCCTGGGTGTGTGGTTGTGGGGAGGTTTGATTTTATTTTCCAGTTGTTGCCTGTGTGGGGGCAGGGTGACTTAATTGCCAGTATTTCTCTACAGCTGAGACTTCAACCCACAGTAACTAATTCACTAGGGTAGGACAGAGACCAGCTGAAAACAAAACAGAGCCATTTAGCCACACCATACCAAGCAGGTCCCCAGTTTCTCAGGCTGTAGCACTGTATGGGTCCTTTGCAAAGCTCTAGAGGAAAAGGTACAGACACCAGTCACAGCTCTTGGGTAAAAGGCTGGTTAATCACTACTCCAGGAGCCCTCCAACCCAACTTCACCTTATCTGCTCATCTAGCCAAATGGTGTAAAATAATCATGGGGCGAAATCAGTGGAAAAACTCCGGTAACATGAATAACCAGAGTAGATCAGAAGCACAGAGGCCCTTCTTCCTCCTCCAAGGAATGATATTGTGGACACAACTAAAGATCCTATTCATAGACAAATGACTGAGTTGTTAGAAACTGAATTCAGAGTTTGGATTGAAAATAAGATTAATAAAATGGAGGTTAAGTTGGAACTAAAAATTCAAGAAGCAATTCAAAAGTTGTCTCAAAAATTCAACGAGTTCAAAGACAAAATTGCCAAAGATTTTAACACACTGAGATAAGAATTTACAGCCCTCAAAGATCTGAGAAATACAGTAGAATCCATCAGTAACAGAATGGAGCAAGCAGAAGGAAGGATTTCTGATATTGAAAACAAAGATTTTGAATGCTCCCAAGCACTCAGAGAAAGAGAAATGGAGAGCAAAAATGGATCATTCTCTCAGAAAGGTTTGGGATAATGCAAAGAAAACTAATATTTGCCTTAGAGGAATTCCTGAAGGTGACGAAGTTGCTTTGCAAAGCACAGAGGCCCTTTTTCATGAGATTATGAAGGAAAACTTTCCAGACATGCCAAGAGATTCTGAAATGTAGATAGAAGACAGTTTCAGAACTCCAGCATGACTCAACCCGTATGAGACAACCCCTAGACACATCATAATTAACTTCACTAAAGTTAATATGAAGGAGAAAATTCTGAAAGCAGCCAGACATAAGAAAACCATAACCTACAAGGGGAAGAATATTAGAATGACTGCAGATCTCTCTGATCAAACCTTTCAAGCTAGAAGAGGATGGTCATTGACTTTTAATCTCCTAAAACAAAACAACGTTCAACCCAGGATCCTGTATCCAGCTAAACTGAGTTTCATTTATGATGGAGAAATTAAATACTTTAATGACATTCACATGTTGAAGAAATTTGCCATAACTAAACCAGCTCTCCAGGATATTCTCAGACCTATCCTCCACAATGACCAGTGCAATCCTCCACCACAAAAGTAAACTCACTCAGAAACTTTTGATCAAATTCCAACTTCCACAGTGGCAAAAGGATTAAAAATGTTCACTAGACTTTTGAAAAACTCGATACCCAAAATTCTACCAGGCTTATCAATATTTTCAATTAATGTGAATGGCTTAAATTGTCCTCTAAAGAGGCAAAGGTTGGCTGACTGGATACAAAAACTCAGACCAGATATCTGCTGCATGTAAGAATCACATCTTATCTTAAAAGATAAATATAGACTTAGGCTGAAGGAATGGTCATCTATATTTCAGGCAAATGGAAAACACAAAAAAGCAGGTGTTGCAACTTTATTCACAGACACAATAGGCTTTAAACCAACAAAAGTAAGGAAAGATAAGGATGGTCACTTCATATTTGTGAAGGGTAACACTCAATACGATAAGATTTTAATTATTAATATTTATGCAACCAACCAGAATGAGCCTCAATTTATAAGTGAGACTCTAACAGACATGAGCAACTTGATTTCCTCTAGCTCCATCATAGTTGTAGATTTTAACACTCCTTTGGTGGTGTTGGATAGATCCTCCAATAAGAAGCTAAGCAAAGAAATTTTAGATTTAAACTTAACCATTCAACATTTGGATTTAACAGACATTTACAGAACATTTCATCCTAACAAAACTGAAAATGCATTCTTCTCATCAGCTCATGGAATATTCTTCAAAATTGATCACATCTTAGGTCACAAGTCTACCCTCAGCAAATTTAAAAGAAGAGAAATTATTCTTTGCATCTTCACAGACCATCATGGAATAAAAGTTGAACTCAGTAATGACAGGAATCTGCATACTCATACAAAAACATAGACGCTAAATAACCTTATGCTGAATGATAGCTGGGTCAGAGACGAGATTAAGAAGGAAATTACCAAATTTTGGGAACAAAATGATAATGAAGACACAAATTATCAGAACCTCTGGGATACCACAAAGGCAGTCCTAAGAGGGAAATTTATAGCACTGCAAGCCTTCCTCATGAGAACAGAAAGAGAAATTAACAACTTAATGAGACATCTCAAATAACTGGAAAAGGAAAAACATTCCAATCCCAAACCCAGCAGAAAAGAAATAACCAAAATTAGAGCAGAATTAAATGAAATTGAAAACAAAGGAATTATACAACAGATCAATAAATCAAAAAGTTGAGTTTTTGAAAAGGTCAATAAAATAGATAAACCTTTGGCTAACCTAACCAGGACAAAAAAAAGAGTAAAATCTCTAATTTCATCAATCAGAAATGGAATGATGAAATAACAACAGACTCCTCAGAAACTCAAAAAATCCTTAATGAATATTACAAGAAACTTTACTCTCAGAAATGTGAAAATCTGAAGGAAAGTGACCAATACTTGGAAGCCTGCCATCTTCCAAGACTTAGCCAGAATGAAGTGGAAATGTTGAACAGGCCTATATCAAGTTCTGAAATAGCATCAACTATACAAAATCTCCCTCAAAAGAAAAGCCCAGGACCAGATGGCTTCACATCAGAAATCTACCAAACTTTTAAAGAGGAACTAGTACCTGTATTACTCAACCTTTTCCAAAATATAGAAAAAGAAGGAATACTACCCAACACATTCCATGAAGCAAACATCACCTTGATCCCCAAACCAGAAAAAGACCCAACAAGAAAAGAAAATTATAGACCAATATCACCAATGAATATTTATGCAAAAATATTCAACAAGATTCTAACCAACAGAATCCAGCAACACATCAAACAAATTATCCACTATGGCCAAGTGGGTTTTATCCCAAGGTCTCAAGGCTGGTTCAATATACATATATCTATAAATAGAATTCATCACATAAACAAATTAGAAAACAAAGACCACAATTCTCTCAATTGATGCAGAAAAAGCTTTTGATAATATCCAGCATCCATTCATTATCAGAACACTTAACAAAATTGGTATAGAAGGGACATTTCTTAAACTGATAGAGGCCATCTACAGCAAACCCACAGTCCATATTGTATTGAATGGAGTTAAATTGAAATCATTTCCACTCAGATCAGGAACCAGGCAAGGTTGCCCATTGTCTCCAATGCTTTTTAACATTGTAATGGAAGTCTTAGCCATCACAATTAGGGAAGAAAAGGCGATCAAGTGTATCCATATAGGGTAGAAGAGATCAAACTTTCAGTTTCACAGATGATATGATTGTATATCTGGAAAACACCAGGGATTGTACTACAAAACTCTTAGAAGTGATCAAGGAATACAGCAGCGTTTCAGGTTACAAAATCAACACTCATAAATCTGTAGCCTTTATATATACCAACAATATTCAAGCTGAAAAAACAGTCAAGGACTCTATTCTGTTCACAGTAGTGCCAAAGAAGATGAAATGTTTGGGAGTTTACCTAACAAAGGACATGAAAGATCTCTATAAAGAGAAGTATGAAATTCTAAGAAAAGAAATAGCTGAAGATGTTAACAAATGCAAAAACATACCATGCTCATGGCTGGGAAGAATCAACATTGTTAAAATGTCCATACTACCCAAAGCAACATACAATTTTAATGCAATCCCTATGAAAGCTCCACAGTCATACTTTAAAGATCTCGAAAAAATAATACTTCATTTTTTATAGAATCAGAAAAAACCTGTCATAGCCAAGACATTACTCAGAAATAAAAACAAAACAGTAGGAATTATGCTACCAGACCTCAGACTATACTCTAAACCAATAGTGATCAAAAGAGCATGGTACTGGCACAAAAACAGAGAAGTAGATGTATGGAACAGAATAGAGAATCAAGAGATGACCCCAGCTTCTTACCATTGATCTTTGAGTAAGATTAAAGTAAAAACATTCAGTGGGGAAAGATTCCCTATTTAACAAATCGTGCTGGGTGAACTGGCTGGTGACCCGTAGAAGACTGAAACTGGACCCACACCTCTCACCATTAACTAAGATAGACTCTCACTGGATTAAAGATTTAAACTTAAGGCATGAAACTATAAAAATACCAGAAGAAAGTGCAGGGAAAACTCTTGAAGAAATCGACCTGGGTGAATATTTTATGAGGAGGACCGCCCAGGCAATTGAAGCAACACCAAGAATACGCTACTGGGACCTGATCAAACTGAAAAGCTTCTGCACAGCCAAGAGCATAGTAAGTTTAACAAGCAGACAGCGCTCAGAATGGGAGAAGATATTTGCAGGTTATGACTCTGAAAAAGGTAAATAACCAGAATCCACAGAGAACTCAAACGTGTTAGCAAGAAAAGAAAAAGTGATCCCATCTCAGGGTGGGCAAGGGACTTGAAGAAAAACTTCTCTGAAGAAGACAGGAGCACAGCCTACAGACACATGATAAAATGCTCATCATCCTTAATCATCAGAGAAATGCAAATGAAAACTACTTTGAGACATCATCTAACTCCAGTAAGATTAGCCCACATGAGAAAATCCCAAAACCAGAGATGTTGGCGTGGATGTGGAGAAAAGGGAACACTTCTATACTGCTGGTGGGAATGCAGTGGGTGGAGGGAGAGTAATTGGTGGGATCACACCTACAGTGCATCTTACAAGGGTACATGTGAAATTTATTAGGTGTAGAATATAAATGTCTTAACACAACAAATAAGAAAATGCTGTGCAGGCTATGTTAACCAGTTTGATGAAAACATTTCAAACTGTATATAAAACCAGCACATTGTACCCCATGATTGCATTAATGTACACAGCTATGATTTAATACAAAAAAAAAAAAAACAAGGAAGACTGCAGGTCTGTGTATGTGGGTGCAGAAGTGCTTTTAGGTGGCTGTATACTTGTTTATGTGTCAAAGGGAAGGTGATGGGGGTGGAGGAAGACATGCTGGGGTACCAAAGGAAGTTGAGCTTACCCTGGTGGTGGAACCCTAGTGTGTTTGCTGTTGCGCTCCTGAGTATAGCTCATTTTACTTTTTATTTATTGTTTCAAAAATGTCTGTTAGGGCAGTTCATTCATAAAACCTCAGTAATCGCCCCTTTTATCTTTCAAGTCCCGTGATTCCACTAGCAGCACTACTGTCATTAGTGAGCAGTTCCCAGACTTTAGCCTCAGTGCAAATGCCACTATTTTAGGTATTCCTAGAACACAGAGGACCTGAACAACCTGGCTATTCTCAGTGTACTTTCATCAATGCTATGACATCCAATACATAAACCAGCCCTCGTAGTCTGTCTCCAGTTGTTCCTTTTTTCCACGCCCATCACTATCACCCTATTCAAGTCACCATATCTTACCAGCACTGCTGAAGAAGCCTTGCGTGTGGCTCTCTTCCTTCTGTTCTTGCCCTCCTCCAAACCATTCCCTAAGCAGCTACCAAGGGAGTTTTTAAATATGAATCAGATTATGTTATTCCTTTGCTTTGTGCTCTCTCATGACTTTTCATTAAATTAAAATGGCCTATATGAACCTCCAATTAAAATGGTCCCATATGAATCAGCCCTGCTTAATTTTCCAATGTCATCTACTTTCATCTCCTACCAACTCACCCTATCGTACTTTCTATCCTTCAACAGAGGGTCTTAAACATACCTTCTCCTGCCTTTAACATCTTTTTCTCTCTACTTGGAAAATACCTAATACCTCTCATTATTTAAGTCCCTGCTTAGCTGTCATGTATTGAGAAGAATTCTCCAACTACCCTATGCTAAATGACACGATTAATCCCTTTCATATCCTATTTTCTTTACAGCACTAATTAAAATCTGTAATAATATTCTTAAAAGTATTTTTTCCTTTAGTTATGATTTTTTGGGGATACAGGAGACTTCAATGATGGTGCATGACATGGTGGGGCTCCCAAGGCCCCTTGCATTCTTCAGGCATGGAAAATGTGTCAAGGGGAGATTATCAGTGTGGTGGGGGACTGAGTGGGGCAGGGACTCCCTAACTGAGGAATCCTAGCTGAGGATTTCTCTCTTCCTTGTTTATTCTCTTTGAAGCCAGTGGTCCAGGAGCTCATACTCCTTGAAGGCCATGTGGACCATAAGGTCCACCACCTTGCTGCTGTAGTAAAATTCATTGTCATATGAGGAAATGAGCTTGACAAAGTGGTTGTTGAGGGCAACGCAGGCATTAGAGGTAGAAGAGTGAACGTCACTGTTATAGTCAGAGAAGACAATCTAGTGCTCAGTGTAGCCCAGGATGCTCTTGAAAGGTCTCTCTGATGTCTTTTTCACCACCTTCTTGATGTCATCACATTTGGTAGGTCTCTCCAACAGCAGACCAGGTCCATGACTAACATGCTAGCAGTGGGGACACAGAAGGCCATGTCAGTGAGCTTCCTGTTCGGCTCAGGGATGACTTCGCCCACAGCCTTGGCAGTGCCAGAAAATTCAGGGATCACATACTAGAGAGTTCACATCATGCTAAAGTTTTCCAGAGGGGCTGCCCATGGTCCTCTGGGTAGCAGTGAGGTTATGATATGTGGTCATGGGTTCTTCCATGATATCAAAATTGTCATGGATGACTTTGGCTAGGGGGCTGAGTAGTTGGGGTGTAGGAGGCATTGATGGATCCTGGGGTTCTTTCTTTATGTCTCAAGGGTCATGTCCATCACAATCATGGGGCATAAGCAGTGGGGCCAGAAATGATGACCCTTTTGGCTCCTTTTCTAGGAAGCCTCAGCCTTCTCCAAGGTAGTGAAGACATCTGTGGACTCTATAACATAATCAGCACCAGTGTCACCTTCCCCAGATGATTTTGGTGGGATCTTGTTCATGGAAAATGATTATGGAATGCCCATTGATGATAAGCTTCCCATTCTCAGTCTTGTCTGTGCCATGGAACTTGCCATGGTAGAATTATACCAGAACATTGTAGACCATATAGTTGAGGTCAATGATGATAACAATATCTACTTTACCAGAGTTAAATGCAGCCCTGGTGCCCTGGTTCCCAATACAACCAATTCCTTTTACTCTGGCTTTCACTTTCACCATGGTGTCCCAGGGATTTTACTGGTGGAGCACAAGAAGATGTGGTTGTCTATTGAATAGGAGCAGAATAGTCATAAATTTTTTTAATCATAAATTTAAATTTCATGAAGGCAAGAACCTTGTCTGTTTTATATTTGTATTCCCAGTGGTCAGCAGCATCCCTCAGCTTTTATTCTTTCCCTTAGTGTTTCCCAGATGCAGAGAGATGAGGCAATCATACTCCCCAGCTTAGTTTTATTTAATTTTATTTATCTTATTTTGTCATATTTTCTTAGAGACAGGCTCTCACTCTGTTTCCCAGGCTAGAATGGTGCAACCTCAAACTTCGGAAATCAAGTGATCCTCCTTCCTCAAGTAGTTGAGGCTACAGGCATGCACCCCTATGTGTGGCTAATTTTTATTTTTAATTTCTTTGAGAGATGGGGGTCTTACTATGTTTCCCAGGCTGGTTCTTGGACTCCTGTACTCAAGTGATCCTTTCCCCTCTGACTCCCAAATTGCTGGAATTACAGGCATGAGCCATTGTGCCTGGCCCCTCAGTTTATTGTACGTTATTATCATTAGTCCACACAAAACTCTTCTGTTATATTATTTTTTTCTTCATCCCTATTCATTACCACACTTGCCCTCCCCATAGGCATCCACTCTAGTTACCTGCTGGATGTACATCTTTTTTTTTTTGTTTTAGAGACAGAGTCTCACTTTATCACCCTTGGTAGAGAGCTGTGACGTCACATTCACAGCAACCTCTAACTCCTGGACTTAGGAGAGTCTCTTGCCTCAACCTCTCAAGTAGCTGGGACTACAGGTGCCTGCCACAATGCCTGGCTATTTTTTGTTGCAGTTTGGTTGGGGCTGGGTTCGAATCCACCACCCTCGGTATGTGGGGCCAGTGCCCTACCCATTGAGCTACAGGCACTGCCCTGAATTTATATCTTTAATGTATCTTACATTTACCTTTGCAAAATACCTAATGTGGGTTTTCTTTTGTGAAAACACTAGTGTGATGTATTCTCAGCTTACACACGTTGTACTGTTTATTTTTTTCTCACACTACACTCTGCGTTCTACTCACATAGACTGCATGTGTATTGCATGTACATAGTCTGCTGCTCCTTACTGTTGCATAGCGTTCCAAGTATGCATCTGTCACGTTAAATTTACCCACCCTTCTAGTTTTTTTTTTTTTTTTTTTATTTGAGACGGAGTTTCACCTTGTCACCCTGGGTAGAGTGCCGTGGCATCACAGCTCACAACAACCTCATACTCTTGGACTCAAGCAATTCTCTTGCCTCAGCTTTCCAGGGAGCTGAGACTGCAGGCACCCGCCACAACGCCTGGCTATTTTTAGAGATGGGTGTCTCGCTCTGGCTCAGGTTGGTCTCCAGCTGGTAAACTCCAGCAATCCACCAGCCTTGGCCTCCAGAGTGCTAGGATTACAGGCGTGAGTCACCGTACCTGGCCCTCCCACCCCTCTTCTAATGGAGATTTAATTTATTTTCAGTGCCTTCCTCCCATAAATAATGTCACAATAGAAATTCTTCTGGATGTCCTTTTGTTCCATAAAAGGCATGAGACTTTCTCTGGGATACATAAGCATGGTATGCTGGGTCACTGGGTAATGTATTTTATTAAGTACTGCCTGATCGCTTCCCAGAAAGGCCTTATCAGCTTCAATTCCCACCAGGATAAGAATAGACAATTGAGATTTGTGTCTTGTTTGGGTACTTACTGGCAGTAAAGCCCAGGCAAGTTTCTTAATATGTCCCATTGGTTTCTTCATATATGAAATGGAGATAATACCTACCTTATAATATTAAGGTAAAGATTAAAGATAATATAAAATACAAATCACTTATCACAAATCACTCACTGCCTTCTAACTATCATATTTCTCATATTGATTGCATACTCTTTAATGGCATGCATAAGTCTTCAACTGCTTTTGCCTGTGTCTCTTCTCCCATCCCTAATTGCCATGGGAATATCCTTAATAACCTGAAAATTTGATACTAGAAGCGGAGGCAGCTGAATTTGATTTGAAAAATAGAGTAGCAAGAGTCTTGATTATAGTGCACGTCTTAAAACATTTTGATAAAAATAAATCACATTTAGTTTATTTTATTAAACTCTGTGCAGTAAAAGATTTATTTTTATTAGACTCTGTGCAGTAAAGGATTAACTCAGCAGGCCTGGGTTAAAACCCTGCATATTTTAAAGCAAGGTAAAATTGTTGACCAGTTTCTGGAAGATAATCTCTGAGTTAGTGATCTTCAACCCGTGTGCCATGGCACACTGGTGTGTCGTGAGAGGATTTTTGGTGTGCTGCAAAATTATTAAAGATCATTAAGTAAATTATTTTTGAAAGAAGCTCAAAACACAGTAAATACATTTTTTTTTGGATCAATATAATTTAGGTGTGCCACAGAATTTAACTGTAGGTTCAAGTGTGCTGTGAGATAAAAAAAAAGGGTTGAAAAACACTGCTCTAAGTTCTTGGAATATCCTGCCTGATAAGACTGTCTTTGTTTATCTGTGGTCTTGAGTTATAAAAGATAGTTTATGCTAACAATGCTAATTTATGGTGGGGGATTTGGGTCGCATGGTACTAGTATGCTCTTTGGAGGGGGCTAACGTCCTATGTGGCTGCTCCTTGTCTACATGGCTCACCCCTTGTAAAACTTATGCAACTTTTACTATTGTTGATTTTAATTTATATCCTTTCACTGTAATAAGCCACAGAATTATAATTTTTTTGACTTCTCCTAGAAAAACATTAACCTGAGGATGGTCTTACTCAGACTCCTGACTATAGACTCAGAATCATTATATACCTGATTTTAGCATAATATAGTGTTAAATTTACCCCAGTCTGGCTGGGGCATGGTGGCTCATACCTGTAATCCCATCACTTTGGGAGGCTGAGGCAGGAGTATCAAGTATTACTTGTGACAAGGAGTTTGAGACTAACCTGGGCAATACAGGAAGACCCTGTCTCTACAAAAAAAAAAAAAAAAAAGCCGTGTTTGGTGGCATGCATCACTCGTCCCAGCTACTTGGGAGACTAAGGCAGGATAGCTTGAGCCCAGGAGTTTGAGACTGGAGCAAGCTATGATGGTGCCACTGAATTCTGGACTGGGCAAGAAAGTAAGACTCTGTTTCAAATAATAAATAAATAGATAGATAAATAAAACTTCCTCCACTTTTAAAATCCAGCTTTAAGACAACATGATTATTTAAGTTAATAAAATTCAACAAAAATATAAAGTAGAAATTATCAAACTTTTTGAATTCTTCCTATCAGGAAAAAGAACTGTATTAACACATATTGCTCTAAAATGGCAGTATCAATCATCAAAGATACAATGGCATCATTATCCTGTAATAATTTTAAAAACCACCTTAGTAGAATCACACACTATTCTACAGTTAGTGGGTGTTGCGATAAAGAAAAACAAACTTCAAAGATCTACATTGCTCCCTCTACAACAACTCCATTGTGAGCCTAAATAAGAAAAGAGTCTACCAAATTTTCTCTTTTATAGATTTAGGAATCAAAAAACGATACCCTACAGCATAGTGTAATGCATATATTTTCCTTTGTGTTTTGACAACTATTTGTTGAATAAAACAATCATGGAGAAAAGTTGGCAAATTGTAAATATATACCTGATGAATTTTCATCAAGTGATATGTCTGTGTAAGCAGCACCCAGATCCAGAAACAGAACATCATTAGCCCTGTAGGGACCGTTAGGTAATAATGATTACCTTGACTTCTAAAACCAGAAATTAATTCTTCCTACTTTTTTCTTGTAAGAGGAATCACATTGTCTATATTCTTGTATGTCTGGCTTCTCTTGCTCAACATTATCTTTGTGAGATTTAATCATGTTGTGCAAATAGTTACAGTTCATTTGTTTTTATTGCTGTATGATATTCTATTGTGTAAACATGCCATTACTTATAAGACAATGTATATGTTTTAGTTCTAAAACAATATACTGATTGCATTACTATGCAATAAATATTATAAATTCTTTTATAAATCATCGCTTCTCAACCTTGGCACTACTGACATTCTGGGGCAGATAATTCTTTGCTATGGGGAAATATCCTGTGCATGGAAGGGCATTTAGCAGCACCTTGGCCTGTTGACACTCCCTGTTCCCCCACCCCATGCTTGTATCCTTTGCAGGTATGATGATAAAAAAAAGTGTTCAGACAATGCCAAATGCCCCTCCTGGGAAGTAAAATCACCTCTGGTTGAGAACCATGATTTGAAGAATGGAATGTTAGAACTTTGGGTCTGTACATGTTTCACTGTAGAAAAACTCCTCCTAACAAAAAGATTTCCTCTTGTTCTTGTTTTTGCTTAAATTGAAGCATATTATTAAATGCAAGCCACTCATACATAAGTAATGAAACAAATAGTGAAACTTAAGACTATTTTCAACAAAGAAGGAAATGTAATAGCATGTTAAAAGAAGTCACAAAGACTTCTTCAAAATGTGCGTGCATGTGTGTGTGTGTGTGTGTGTGAGAGAGAGAGAGAGAGAGAGAGAGAGAGAGAGAGAAAGAGAGAGAGAGAAAGAGAAGAGAGAGGGATTTTCACATGCTATTCAATTCTTCTTATTAAATGAGAAAGAGACCATCCAGGAAGAATGAAAGAATAATAGCAAACACACTGAGGGCATATTCTGCTAAGAGCTTTACATTAATCATCTTGCTTAAACATGATAATAGTCTTACAAGATAGAGACTTTCTCCATTTTATAGATGAGAAACTGGTGTTCATAACGATTAGAAAGTTCAAACATTAGAGATTGTAGAAAGTTCACCAAAGCAGAGAAACTTTCCTTGGGTTCTAGCTTTGAATAATTCTTTCAAGATGAAAATTAGAAACACAGATAAAAGAGGACTACATAAAAATAACTGATAGTCTTGAAGATCAATAAAGACTTCCTACAATTGCAAATAGAGAGGATGAGAGTTCAACTGAAATACACATTCAGATACAATGATGTGAAGAGACGTGTGGATACAAAAGAGGACCCACATATAGTGATGAATGAGGCAGAATCCTAACAGGACCAGCACTTAGAAATAGCAGAGTAAGAGGTCAGTAACTTTTAGAGACTGGAAATTAACTTTGGAACCACTGTACATCGCTTATAATTCATACCATATATATTCATACATAAAATCACCATTAGCAACTTTATAAACATAGTAGATATTTAAAAACCATGTATATATACTTATATGTGTTGTGTAGTTCATCTTCACAATAATATTAATAAACTAGGGTGTTAATATCTCAAACATACAAATGAGAAAGATGAAGATTAGGGAGGTTAAATACCTTTCCTGAAGGTAAACAACCCTTTATAGCTAATACACACAAAGTAACACTAGTGTACATACCCTGTATACTCCCCTACACTTGGGTGTGGCATGACCAGTGAATGGGATAGGATTTTACTTCTGTGATTAGGTTTCTAGTATGTTAATTTTGAATTTATCGAAAGGGAGATTATCCTGGATTGGCCTGACCTAATCAAGGGTGCCCTTTGAAAAACTGGTGAAATGCAAATGTCCTTACGATAAAAGAATTTTTTTTCTTCTGGGTAGATGCCCAGTAATGGGATTGCAGGATCAAATGGGAGGTCTAATTTGAGTTCTTTAAGGATTCTCCATACCTCCTTCCAAAAAGGTTGTATTAGTTTGCAGTCCCACCAGCAGTGTAAAAGTGTTCCCTTCTCTCCACATTCATGCCAGCATCTGTAGCTTTGAGACTTTGTGATGTGGGCAACTCTACATTTAGTGGATGTTGAATCACTGGGGTAAGGTTACATTTCAGGGTAGTTTCAATTTGCATTTCTCTGATGATTAGGAAAGATGAGCATTTTTTCATGTTTGTTAGCCATTCGTCTGTCTTTTTTAGAGATGGTTGTATTCATATCTCTTGCCCAGTGATATATGGGTTTGTTGGGTCTTTTTTTGTTGATTAATTTGCATTCTCTATAGATCCTAGTTATCAAGCTTTTGTCCCATTCATAATATGCAAATATCTTTTCCCATTCTGAAGGTTGTCTGTTTGCTTTGGTTGTTGTTTCCTTAGCTGTACAGAAGCTTTTCAAGTTAATCACCAAAATGTGGAAACAGCTTAAATGCCCACCAACCCAGGAATGGAGTAACAAGCTGTGGTATATGTATACCATAGACTACTATTCAGCCACTAATAAAGATGGAGACTTTACATCCTTCGTATTAACCTGGATGGAAGTGGAACACATTCTTCTGAGTAAAGCATCACAAGAATGGAGAAGCAAGAATCCTATGTACTCAATTCTAATACAAAGGCAGTAAAAGAGCTAATACAAGGGGGGGAGGAGGCTTACGGGAATGAGCAAGTGGGGAGAAGGGAAGAGGGAAGGGGATGGGGGTTACACTGTATGGCACACCTCTTGGGAGTGGGACACAATTATAAGAGGGACTTCATCTAACAAATGCAATCGGCGTAACCTAATTCTTTGTACCCTCAGTGAATTCCCCCCAAAAGAAAAAATGTGCCTACAAAAAAAAAAAAAAAAAAAAAAAATGGTGAAATGTCGGGCGGCGCCTGTGGCTCAGTGAGTAGGGCGCTGGCCCCATATGCTGGAGGTGGAGGGTTCAAACCCAGCCCCGGCCAAAAACTGCAAAAAAAGGTGAAATGTCTGACAGACATTTGCAAATGTCTGGCAGGTGCAAACTGCCATGCTGCAGAGAGAACCATATGGCAAGGACTTGAGGTTGACAACTGGAAGTAGTGGCTGACAGGTAGCAAGAATATGGAGTCCTGAGTCATAGGACCATAAGGAAATGACTTCTGGTAGTAACTTGAGGGAGATTTGAGTGGATCCTTAGTTAAGTCTCCAGATGAGTATGTAGTCAGCAAATACCTTGATTTAAGCCTCATGAGACCATCAGCAGAGAAGCAAGTAAAAAAATTTTGAGACTCTTGACCCACTAACACTGAAGTAATATATTTGTGTTCATTTAAACCACTAAATTTGTGGTAAATTGCCATGTAATAATAGGAGACAAAACCTATAATATACTAGGTTATATTTTTAAACATCTTTTATAAACTGAAACAGTATTTTTCTTTTTTGTCATAAAAGTATATTATTATTATTTTTATTTTTATTTTTATTTTTTTGAGACAGAGCCTCAAGCTGTCACCCTGGATAGAGTGCTGTGGCATCACAGCTCACAGCAACCTCCAACTTCTGGGCTCAAGCGAGTCTCCTGCCTCTGCCTCCCAAGTAGCTGGGACTACAGGCACCTGCCACAATGCCCGGCCATTTTTTGGTTTCAGCCATCATTGCTGTTTGGCGGGCCCAGGCTGGATTCGAACCCGCCAGCTCAGGTGTACGTGGCTGGCGCCTTAGCCCGTTGAGCCACAGGCGCTGAGCCCATAAAAGTATATTATTATATTATATATTATTATTAATATATATTATTAAGTATATATATATTCATAGCAAAATCAAACAGTTCAGAAGTCTATGAAAAAGGCTGGGTGCAGTGGCTCATACCTATAATCCTAGTACTCTGGGAGGCCGAGGTGGGTGGATTGCCTGAGTTCACAAGTTTCAGACCAGCCTGAGCCAGAGCGAGACCTTGTCTCTACTTGGGAGTCTGAGGCAAGAGAATTGCTTAAGCTCCAGAGTTTGAGGCTGCTGTGAGCTGTGACACCACAGCACTCTACCCAGGGAGGCAAAGTAAGACTCTGTCTCAAAAAACAAAACAAAACAAAACAAGATCCAAAGAAATCTATGAAAAATATTCTTAAGTCTAGAACTACTACTGTAGATAGAAATACTTTCAGCCGGGTGACTGTAGCTCAGTGGTTAGGGAACCAGTCACATGTACTGGGGCCGGTGGGTTTGAATCTGGCCTGGGCCTGCTACACAATGACAACAACAACAACAACAACAAAAACAGCCAGGCATTGTGGTGGGTACCTGTAGTCTCAGCTACTTGGGAGGCTGAGGCAAGAGAATCATTTAAGCCCAAGAGTTTGAGGTTGCTGTGAGCTGTGACATCATATTACTCTATTGAAGGTGACGCAATGAGACTGTCACACAAAAAAAGAAAAGACTTTCTTTTCTATCTATATTTTTTAAAAAGATAAAAATATATTGTTTTATAATCATTTTATGTTTCAGTTGTAAATACTCTCAAATTCAACAAATGTAAGAAGGTAGCACTTTTTAAACTATATCCTACATTAATATCTGCAAAGTATTAAAGAATATTTCAAGAATAAAAACAGCTGTGTTCAAGTAGGTTTGGAAAATAATGATTTTTGCATTCTTCTCTTTCTTGGAGAACTGTATATGGAAAAACTTGATGAAATATGGCAACAAGGAGGGAAAGGGAAAGGTTGGGATTGAGGGAGGTAATTGGTGGGGCCACACCTACAGTGCATCTTAGAAGGGTACAGGCAGAACTTACTAAATGCAGTATACAAATGTCTTCATACAATAACTAAGAAAATGCCATGAATGCCATGAATGCTGTTAAACAGTTTGATGAAAACATTTCAGATTGTATATGATACCTGCACATTGTACTCCTTGATTGCACTAATGTACGCAGCTATGATTTAATAATTAAAAAAAGAGAGAGAGAGAGAGAAAGAGAGAAAGAGAGAGAGAGGCTTAGGGAGGCAATGAGAAAACACACCCAATTGACACCTGACTCCATAGAGGGCCAGATATTTTTATCAACCTGATTAATATAACATTCATGATATTTTCTCATTTACTATGTGAAAACAATTTTGATCCGTATTTAGAAGATTTCTCCTGACCCTACACATATGCACCACAAGTGTGATCTCACCCTTTATCATCTCTCCCCCCACCCTCTCCCTCCCCTTCCATTTGTTGCCATTGTTGTCAGATCAGATTGGAATCCTTGTCTGAGTAACTTTCTTCTCCAAGGTAGACAAACTCCACTCACCTTTCTCTTTCGAAAACCTTTAAGTTCTCTGCCATAGTTCTGTGTGTTGAGACAGGTTACCACTTGTAGTCTCCTTTGAGCATAAATATAACATTTGGTTGGAGAGCAACCTGGTGTAATTGGTCCTAATCAAGCTTGCTTTGGTTTCAATAGCACGACAGGAGGCTACTGGGAATGCCCCCACTCCATCTCTGCGCAGAACAATTAAACTTCCATAATTATCTCTCTCGCCATGCTGTTGGGCTTGAGAAGTTAATTACAACCATTTTATACCTATAATGCAGAAACAATGTCTCCGTTACACACAGATTTGACAAGTCTTCAGAAGGGTGTCAGACGCAGTGCCTGGCTCTAAGCCCCTCCCCTTGTGACTAACTGAGTGTCTAGGAGTTTTGTTTTTGGGTTTTTTTAGTGTTTTCAGAAGTATTTCAATCATTCTACTGGAGTGCAGAGAAACAGGTGAAACGATTCACCGATCAGCTTGACAACAGAGATCCTTAACATAAGGTTAGAAGTCTTTGCAAACTGTCCGGGGTACTATTTTAGAATGTGTAGCAATTAGCTCTTTTGAATGATTAATAGTTGATAGACTCGAAACTGAAGCAAATTTATTTTATCAACCTTCTCTCTCCTTTAAAGTTGTGTTAAAATTTACTGTAAAAAAAAAAAAAGTTTAGTTTCAGAAATAAAACACAAATTTCCTAAAATCCCCGGAAATTTCTATTGCAAAAATATAGATGAGTGTAGAATTGCATGGTTGCATAGCACTCATAATACAGAGCTGCATTGTTTCAGGCAAACATGCCCCTTTTTTCTCAAAAGACCCATTATATTATAAGGTACGAGCCTGACTTTAGTGTTTGAACAATATTTTCGGATTTTGGAAATGATTTATTTGGCAAAAATATTTCTATGTTGAAATTTATGAAATTTATGTATATTGGAAATCAAGCAGAGTGGATTAAGCTTAAAATAAAGCCCACCAATTCGTATCATTTTTAATAATAATATGACTACAATGAAATTATCAATTTTAGAAGTTTCTCTTCTTTACCTCTAGAAATGAAATTTCCAATATCATGTCCCCCAAGACTGAAAAGTTATAATCTACCCAGTGCTTTATTCAGGGTCCTTACATCATTCAATTTCTTTCTCTTGAACTATGGAAAGTGAACTTAATTTATAGCTTGTCAACTACATCAGAATTTTCCTTCCTTAAAGATAGGTGTGTTAACATTTGGCTTTCAGGAAAAAACATTTTCTCAACCATCTAGAAGTGTCAAGAAAAGATAATTTCCCAATTTCAACTTTTGGCCACAGATCTTCTGGCTACTTGAAGTGCTCATGGTGCCAATTTAATTTTGTCCTGGATGGGGACAAGAAAGTGGGTAATCACCACGTACAAGGCAAATTTCACAGGTTTTTAAGGATTGTGTTTAGGCCACAAATCAACTCGATTTTATCCAGACATGATAATTCCACTTCCTTCAAAAATTATTCACTGATAATATTTATGAATAATTGAATGACATCTCAAGGTCACAAAGAAGACGCACCAAGGGAAATACGTTTCCAACAAAAGTGCAATCATCAATTGTCAAAAATAAAACTGGTTTATTTGTGCACGTTCCTCTCAGCTGGGGGTCTGAGTCTAAAGAGAGAAACGTTCACCGTAGGTGTGGTACCACCAATTACCCTCTGGTGCATCTTACAAGGGTACATGTGAAAATTACTAGGCGTAGAATATAAACGTCTTAACATAATAACTAATAAAATGCCATGAAGGCTATGTTAACCAGTTTGATGAAAATATTTCACATTGTATATAAAACCAGCACGTTTTACCCCATGATTGCATTAATCTACACAGCTATAACTTAAAAAAAAAGAGAGACAGAGAAACGCTCACAAAAAAGTTATCGTTGTATAGTAATAGGGATGGTAGTCGTGGTGGTGATGTAACAGCAAGAGCAGTCATTACTTTACAAAAGGGAAGATACAATACCTGTAGCAGTTACTACCCCGCAGCATCTCCCAGAGAAGCCGGACACACCTCGCCAACTCCGTCTGCTCAGGAACTTAGATTGTACGCTTTGTCCAGCAACACCAGTTTTGCTCCCAAGGATTTACACTCCCAGCTTCTCTTTCCTCTATGAGGACTTAGCCCCACCCTCTAAAGTAATTTTTACTTATTCTTAAGAAATGGCCAGTGTTTGCAGGTGAATAACATTCTTACACTGCTTCCTGGCCATGTAAGTGTAAAAACCTGGAAGATTCTTTCAATTTTAACATCGATGATGGTTCTGAGAACACAAATGCTTTGAAACTTTGATTGTTCCTGAATCTTGCTCAGATTCGCTCTCTAGACAAAAGCCGTCCACACAGCGGGCTTCATGGCACGCAGCTCTCTGCCTTCCTCTGACTGTCAGTCAAGTTCCTGGGGATCAGGGTTTTCAGAAAGGAGCCGTCTTGTTTACAAGACAGGTTCAGGAAGGCACTGCCTCGCATCTTCCCGATGTGTTAACAAGCCTGGCAGCTCCACCACAAGTCACATCTTTACCCTTGATTTTTTCTCCTGAAGGCAATTGTTTACTTTGAGAGTGTTTTGCCGTGTAGAGAAGATGAAAGGAGAACCAAGTTCTATTTTCCAACACAGCAAGTCCTTGGATATATTAGTTCCTCTACATTTTTCTCGAAACTGGACAGTTCCTTCATCGAAACATTTCTGTCCTCCTGAATTTGACCACAGACATGGAATTTGGCACCTTCTACATTCTTCCTAGAATTCTTCACATTTGCACAAACTCATCAGGCATCTCTTACAATTGTGCCCATTACCAGTGGCAGAAGTGTTCACGAGGAGCCTGACCCCTTACAGCACCTGTCACCTTTTCTCGGCTTTCCTAAACAACTTCTCACTCCTGTTAAGCCCCTTAGTGACACTGTCCTTGATACTCTCAGGCCTCTGTCCACCTTCTATGTCAAAGCAAAGGGCAGATGTTTTAGGTTTGGTCCAATTCTTAAGAGTGGATGTGCTCTGTGAAGTATCAGCAGGTAACTGAGACACCTGCTTCGACTTCCATTCACAGGGTGCTATAGAACAAAGGTTGTGTCCTCCTACGATTGTATATTAAAGACTGACCCTCAGCGTGATGATTCGTGGATATGGATCCTTGGGGAGGTCATGTGGGCAAATCCCTAATAGAAGCACCCCAAACAGCTCCCTCACCTCTTTTGCCATGAGAAAACTCATGATTCTTACATTGTCTTATTAGATAACATAATTCTTTTATTAATCTACAAGACAGCTTGTAATATTTTGGTGTACAGTTTAGTCTTTGATGTCTTGACATGAGTATCCAGATTTTTTATTTTCAGTATTTTCATTTATAGCAATACAGTATATACTGTTATTTTCCAGGAACAGCGTTTGAAGTTCCACCCATCTTAGGGTGAAATTATTTCACTATTTTCTACCTAGTTGATCATTTAAACACTTGTGGTGCATATGTGTAGGGTCAGGAGAAATCTTCTAAATACGGATCAAAATTGTTTTCACATAGTAAATGAGAAAATATCATGAATGTTACATTAATCAGGTGAATAAAAATATCTCCGATTGTATGGGAAGCCCGCACACTGTACTCCAAGCCTGAATCATTGTACACAGTTATGACTTAA
>CAUYRH010066894.1:0-105119 GCA_963574655.1 Perodicticus potto | reverse complement strand
TGCCCAAAGTGTCCTCTGTTGTTCATGAGGGAGAAAAGTTGGTGTGGAAGATGTGTGGGAAGACTCCCAGGTGCGTGGTCACCTCTCAGCCTGGAGCCAGGGATGGCAGGTGTCTTGGTTCCATGTCACATCCTCTCAGAGTCTGTCACCAGGCTTGGTCCACTGCCCATGGGTGGTTCTCGTACCCTGAGGCGGAAAGTATTACTAGGATCCATACTTGTGAGGTAGCGTCCAGAAACAGTGAAAGGGAATTCTTGTCACAAAGGAACACTGCACTGTGGTGGTGTTTCTTTTGTATTCTTAAACCCACAGTGGGGGCAGAAGAGCTCAGTGGCCTCTGGACTGATGACAAGCTTCAGTAGCTGAGAGAACCTCAGGTGAAGCCTCAGCATTTTCCTGAGACCTTCTGGACATCACCTTGATAGCTTTCATTGAAATATCACAGACCTCGACTCAGATATATGTAGGCCCTACTTTCATGGATGTCTACCAAAATAGGAATCTGTGTTGATTTGATCCAAGGCCTGTGAGCAAGTGTTATCTGCTCTTAGCCCACTTTCTCCAGCTCTGTCTGTCTCTCCACTCGCTCACCTTGAATCTCTCCTGTTTTCTTAGTGGAGCTATCACCCTTGCTTCTGGAGATCCTTGACTACTTCAGGGATCTGGACAAGCCTTGAAGCAAGACTAGAAATAGCTATTTCCCCCCCTATTAATGCTCAAACGTAGGTTTTCAGATCAACCTGTCTTCAGCAGCAGGAAATGGTAAGCTAAGTTAGACATCAGCCCTTTCCTGAGGGAGCTTGGTCTGCCTTCTGGCCTAATTGTTCTTTTGCTCTTCCTTTTACTGCCAGCCTTACAAACCTGTCCTCCCTACACACCTCCACTCCCTGCCCAGTTTCTTTTCTGTCGCAGTGAGATGACCGAAGAAAAGGGACTTCAAGGATCAATTGTTCATTGGGAGTCAAACCTTAAAATTTAGAAGATTAAGTAGCTTGGACTGAGTAGGCAGTTGGTCATCTTGACTTATAAAAAGGTACCTGAATTTTCATGTCAATGAAAAATTATGGTTCCTACCTTTCCTGCTTTCTATTGTGCAAAATACAATGAATCTGATTCTTAAACAGTAAAAGGGAAATCAAACACTTGTGTTTGAATTTACTAGATTTCCAATTAATGTGTTTTCTAGCCACTATTTTGCTAATTCTGCTAACTAGGATTTGCCTTTAACCGGTCCTTTCATGAATTGGGAATGTGTGTTCCACGTGATTCTTTTATATGGGGATTATAACAGTGTTGATTTAATGTGGTTAATTAAAACTAAAACTGTTGCTCTAAGCACTGGGGTGTTATCTAAACACCCAGGACCTGTGACTTGAATTTATTGTAGTAATACCAATGTTTGTTCAAGTAACTTGAAAATGTGCTTTTGGTATTGAAGATTGTTTGGATGAGCCAGGTAAAATGAAGATTTCTTTCTGATAGGCACAAAACAGTTGACATGAACCTAGCCTAAATTTGTGCCTTCAGTAGATTGAGCTCCTCTCTACCTAAATCGTGGAAAATTGAGAGAATTAAAAACTGTAGCACAGATTTGGCATTTGTCATGTTCCATACTGTGCTTTTGTGTAGACTACTTTTTTCCAAGACTCCATATCCATTAGAAGTTGGCATGGAAGATAACCATAGCCATCTTGGATTTCTGAAAAAGTGTTTATTGACTTTATTAAAGTTTTTGCAACTGTAGCCAGTAGTTAGCATAGTCTCATGAGAGTGGCTACATGTTTGAAATGAGAAAAAGCAATTATATGAAACTGCAAAAAAAAAAAAGAAAAAAATTTGGATGACAAACAGAATGTGATAAGGTGAGATAGTTTTCATTATTTTGAGAGTTTGAGGGTTTTTTTGTTTGTTTTTAAATAAACAATGACATCTTTTAAAGAGTACAGAAGTAGAAACTTGACTAAAAGTTACTTTGGGGGAAAAACAGTCCCTCTTTCCCCGCTCATCCCTGTAGAAATCAAAATTAAGGTGGGAGTGGAAGCTTGCAAGTGTATTTGATTTTTGGTGCATGGATATGGTAGGAGGACAGGTGGTAAGAAAGGAATTGAACAAATTAAAATAGCATATGAATAGAAGGCTCATTAGGGAAAGATTTTAGAACACAGACCGTAAGATTTTAGTGTTTCAACTGATACATGTATAGGTTCCAAATTCAAAAGACACAAAACAAGTTTTCTTCATCCCCTGTCCTTTGAACTAGAAGTGGTATGTGGTAAATGTTGACGTATTTCTTATGGATCTTTCCAAAGATTTTATATGCTTGTATAAGAATAGATGTTTACAGCCTGTTATTTCTTTTGTTTCATTTCTTCGTGGAGGATCTATCCAGAACTGACAAAAGGGTGTTTAAATCTCCAACTATTAAAGTGCAGGAAGATATCAAATTGTTCATATCCATTTAGACTTTTTTTATAAATTGAGGAGCATTTAGGTAGGGTGCATAAATGTTAATTATTGAAATCTCTTCATGTTGAGTGTCTCCCTTGACAAATATGTAGTGGTCTTTGTCTTTCCTTATATTTGTTGATTTAAATCCTGTTGTATCTGCAAATAGAATTGAAACCCCTGCTTTTTTCTGATTTCCATTTGCCTGTATTATAGGTGCCCATCACTTCACCCTGAGTTTTTTTTTTATCCTTTGAGGTAAGATGAGTCTCTTGTAGGCAACAGATACCTAGCATGAGTTTTTGCATCCAGTCAGCCATCCTGTGCCTCTTTAGAGGAGAATTTAAGCCATTCACATTAATTGAGAGAATTGACAGGTGTGGTAGCGTTTTGGCTATCATGTTTTTTCAAAGGTCCAGTGGATATTTTTAATCCTTTCACCATTGTGGAAGTTTGGTTTTGTTTGATAAATTCTGGGTGAGTTTACTTTGGTGATAGACCATTGTGCTGGTCATTATGGAAAATGGGTCGGAGTATTTCCTGAAGAGTTGGTTTAGTTATGGCAAATTTCCTCAACATGTGTATTTCAGTAAAGTATTTGATTTCTCCATCACAAATGACCTCAGTTTAGCAGGATACAGAATCCTAGGCTGAAAGTTGTTTTGTTTTAGAGGATTGAAGGTTGACGACCAACCTGTTCTGGCTTGAAAAGTTATTTGCTTTTCTATTAAGGAATCTTGATAAATATTTCACATTTATACTGAAAGAGCAGATCCCATTCTTTTGAACAACTGCATATCATTGTATGATGTTGTACACAAGTATCAAATCACTTAACCATCTTCAACTGATGAATATATACAGCTTTATAAATAATTCTCCACTGACCGTCTTGGTGCATACTTGCAAGTACATACCTGTAGGAAAAAATTCAAAGTAGACTTACTGGAAATGGAATTGCTGTGTCAAAGAGTATGTCCACTTGAAATTACGAACCTTGTGTTGTTCTCTAGAGAGCCCGGGGTAGTATACCATGTGTGTCTGCTTTCCAGATGTGGGACTTATTATATTTGCCAATTTGATAGGTGAAAATGATACATTAAGGTTTTCATTTGCCCATCCATTAAGTAAGGTCGAATGTTATGTGTTCATGTCCTTGGATCCTTCTCTGTTGGGGTCCTGGTATTTCTGAATTCTAAAGTTCCTTCTTCATTAAGGAAATGAACACTTTGCCAGTGATACAAATATTTTTCTTATTTTGTCTTCTGACTTCTTTATGGCATTTTTTGCCATATAGATACTTCTATTTTTATATATTCAAGTGCATCAATTTTTGTGGCTTTTATGTGATTTATAAAGGACTACTCATAAGCATATATAACTGCTGTCCTTTTTCCCAGAGTTTCATCATTTTACACTTACGTCTTCGATCCATTCATCTAGAATTCAGGGGTGTCCAATCTTGTTTTATCTCTGCCATTGAAAGAATAAGAATTGTCTTGGGCTGCACATTAAATACAAAACCACTAATGAAAACTGATTAGCAAAAAAAAAAAAAAAAGGTCTGTGCATACTTTTCATGATATCTGATAGCACAGATAAGCAAAAAAAGTCCTCAGAAAATCAGCATGTGGCCCTTGAGACTGTAGGCTGGACACCCCTGAATTCTAGATCATAGTTTGACATGAGATAGGGAGCCACCTTTTGTTTCTTTTTTTAAAATCTAGATAACTATCCAAATGTCTTTTTCCCCTTTTACTATCTTGAAATATTTTATTATATACTTAATCTCTTTATTTGATTTTATTTTTAGATTTTAAAGATTTTATTCCATAGATTTGCTTTTTAAACCAATAGGCTGGTACATATCATTTATGGTTTTTTTTGTTTTTTTGACAGAGTCTCATTCTGTCATCCTGCCATGGCTTCATCACAGTTCATGGCAACCTCAAATTTTTGGGCTCAAGCAATTCCCTTGCCTCAGCCCCCTGAGTAGTTGGGACTACAGGCATGTGACAACACGCCTGGATAGTTTTTTCTATTTTAGGTAGAGATGGGGTCTCGTTCTTGCTCAAACTGATCTTGAACGCCTGAGTTCAAACAATTCACCCATCTTAGCCTTCCAGAGTGCTGGGATTATAGGTGAGCCAGGCCAATTAATGTTATCTGTTTTTTTGTTCATTTGTTTTTTGAGATGGAGTCTCTGTTGTTTCTTTTCTTTTCATTTTTTTTTTTTTTCTTGAGACAGAGTCTCAAGCTGTTGCCCTGGGTAGAGTGCCGTGGCATCGTAGCTCATAGCAACCTCAAAATCTTGGGCTCAAGCGATTCTCTTGCCTCAATTTTTCTATTTTTAGTAGAGATGAGGTCTCGCTTTTGCTCAGGCTGGTCTCAAACTCGTGAACTCAGGCAGTCCACCCATGTTGGCCTCACAGAGTGTGAGGATTACAGGCATGAGCCATTGTGCCTGGCCTATTGTTTCTATTTTTTGTAGCTTTTTCCTGACTGTTCCTGACCTTCCTTCCATATGAGCCTTACAAATGCTTAGTCTAAAATAGATTCTAGCTTTGAATTTACTACAAGCTCACAGATTTTAAAATATATGAAAATTCTCACTCATGCATACCTCCCAAAAGGGAAGGATTATTGCTTCCAGATTTCTCACTGGTTTTATATACCCTCCTCTGATGTTCTAGAGTAGAAGTTGTCTTGATTTTAACTCTATTGGGAACTTCTTGGAACCTTTAAAAAGAAAAAAAAAAGGACTTGAGTCAAAAGTAATTCCTAGAGCTATTCTCCTCTGTAACATTATTGAGGTTCTTCTGGAGATTTTCTTAATATTGTTACTTGAATGCTTAGTACTACTGATCACACTGTGGCTTTTCTGTTGCTGTGGGCCTTCTCACACTTGTATCGTAAACATCCTTGAAAGCACAGGGGTGGTACTGTGAAAAGCAAGTTGTGTCTCTATACGTAGGCCAACATATCTGAAATCTATGAAATCTGTGCCCCCAAATCATAGTTTGGCTGTGTCTCAAAACAAAACTTTGCTATAATCACTGGAACTTAATTATGTAGCACCCTACCCAATAAACACAAATGCACTGTATGCTAATCATAAAAGAGGCTACAGAGAGCTACTAGGCATGTAGAGAGCACAATAAAAAGAACTATTGCAAATCTGACTTGAAAGCAAATGCCCGCTGCAATAAACATTAAGTATGTCCTCACAAATTTTGCTTGGTGTCTGTGACTTAGGAGTGCCTTGGTAGGACGGTGTAGATGGCCTACGACTTTTTAACACTATCCAAAGAGGTTTAAAGGTAAACCTTTATCTTTCTCTTGACCAGTATTGACGAGTGAGCAGCGGAGGACCCTGATCACATCAACCTGCTGCTTTCTGCCTCAGCCTGGCCAAGAGCTCCTATTGTCTTTCTGTTGGCTTCTGCCCCCTCCCCATAAGTGAACTCATTTGTGGCCTTGTCATTCACTCCCATTAAGGGACATCCTCTTTCTGCCTTTTTATTAGATTTTATTTTTACTGCTAGAACTGTCTGTACCACACGCTGCCTTACATTGAGACCTTGTATTCTCACCCTCCTTTTTGATAGGCAGCTGAGGAAAGCTCATCTCTGTGTGCCCACGCAGTGCCCTGACTCTGATGGGTGGGGAATCCCTGGCACCGGTGCAAGGCCAGAAATCCATGTTGGAACCCCAGGAGAATGCATGCTGATGTGTATTCAAACCTAGCAGCTTCCAAACAATGAAACTGCAGAAGTCATTGGGATGGATTTTGTGTGTGTCTAGCAAGTCAGAAAGGCGGGGGGTGGAGGGCAGTGGGAGAACTTAGCACGGTGAAATCGGAGGACAGCACCTTGACTGTTTTGGTTTCTACATCTACCCAGCTAGCATTTGACCTATGTGGATCCACAGGCACCTTGACTTTTTAATACATATATCAGTATTTGTTTTTACATATTAGAATTTCCAGAAATCTGTTATATTTCCCTTTTTTGCAAGGTACAATATAGTTAAAAATTACTTGGGAAACTTTGTGGTTCTAGCAGGTGAAGTGTCAGAAGTGGTGGTTTTCTCATCCTCAGTGCTGCCTCAGCCCTTTCAGGTAGCTTCCGTGTACTGGTTCTCAAAATACAGTGTGAAGAATCACACTGCCCTGAGGAAGGGGCCCATATCCCATGAAGATCATCTTTGCTGGGAAGGATGGTTCCAGTGCATAGATGACTTTTTTTAAAGTTTCAGATTAATGTGAAGGTACAATTAGGTTACAGTGTTTGCATTTGTTAGGAAGAGTCCTTGTTATAGTTGTGTCTGGTACCCAGATGGTGTGCCATATACCCTTACATGGTGCCCAGTAGGTGGGGAGAACACCAGTCCTCCTCTGTCCTTCCCCCTATCTTGAATTGAATTGAGTTTTTCTCTCATATGGGTGTATATTAAATTGTCTACTGGCTTCATATTAGTATTGAGTACGTTGGATACTTGCTTTTCCATTCTTATGATACTTTACTAAGAAGAACGTGTTTCAACTCCATCCAGGTTAATACAAAAGATATAAAGTTTCTATCTTTTTTATGGCTGAATAATATTCCATGATCTACATATACCACAGTTTATTAGTCCATTCATGGGTTGATGGACACTTGGGTTGCTTCCATGTCTTGGGGATTGTAAATTGAGCTGCGATAAACAATCTAGTGCAAATAAATGTCCTTATGATAAAATGATTTTTTTTTTCTGCAGGATAGATGCCAAGTAATGGGAGGACTGTGGGATCAAAGGTCTATTTTGAGATCTTTGAGGATTCTCCATACTTCCTTCCAAAGAGGCTGTATTAGTTTGCAGTCCCACCAACAGTGTAAAGGTTGAATCAGAAGCCTAGTTGTAAACAACAACTTTGCTTTTTTCTTGGATGATAGAAATATTTGTTATAGGACAGACTACTCCCATAAGTGAAAGGGACATGGGAATCTTGCTAAGGGCACACACTTTATTCTAGCAGGAATGGTCACACTCCCACTTCTTGTTGAGGTCAGAGCCCAGAGTGTCGGAGCCCAGAGTTGAGAATCTGTCTGCTCTGGGGTAGAAGTATGTGGGTGGTTGGTGTGTTCTCTGTGTGGGTGTTGTTATCAATTGGTTCAAAATGTAGTTAGGGAGCCAAAAGCAGAAGAAACTTCCAGACAAAACAGATCATTAGCAAGCTGTGCAGGCCCCTCACTGTATGAATGTTGTGTCTAAGGCTATTTGGTTTCCTTTGCACCCACCAGAACACTCCACCCTCCCCACCCCCACACAATTAAAACGAGCAAAATAACAACCCACACAAAACAGAACTATGAAATCATCCAACTTGCTCTAGAAGTCTGTGTGTTTTTGTCCTCACTTTGTGCAGGTGCTTCTCTTTACCTGCTTAACTAATTTCATGCTCAGCAAGCAACCCCGAGCAGTAGGTACGATTTACCACTGTTTTACAGGAAAGTGTTCAGGGAGAAATCAGTATCTCTGAGTTCCTTATGCTGCGGAAGTGAACCCTAACTCTGTCTCCCACCTCTCATTTTCAGTTTCCTCGGCCAGAACGTCCCCCAAGATGGCAGAGGAGAGCAGCAGTACCAGGGACTGCGTGTCCTTCAGCGTGCTCAGCTGGGATCAGGTCAGCCGGCTTCATGAGGTCCTGACCGAGGTCGTACCCATCCATGGACGAGGCAACTTTCCAACCTTGGAGATAACTCTGAAGGACATTGTCCAGACCGTCCGCAGCCGGCTGGAGGAGGCAGGCATCAAAGTGCAGGATGTCCGGCTGAATGGCTCTGCAGCTGGCCATGTGCTGGTCAAAGACAACGGCTTAGGCTGCAAAGACCTGGACCTGATCTTTCACGTGGCCCTCCCAACAGAAGCAGAGTTCCAGCTGGTCAGAGACGTGGTGCTGTGTTCCCTCCTGAACTTCCTGCCAGAGGGCGTGAACAAGCTCAAGATCAGCCCGGTCACTCTGAAAGAGGCTTACGTGCAGAAGCTGGTGAAGGTGTGCACGGACACCGACCGCTGGAGCCTCATCTCCCTCTCCAATAAGAACGGGAGGAATGTGGAGCTCAAGTTCGTCGACTCCATCCGGCGCCAGTTCGAGTTCAGTGTGGACTCCTTCCAAATTATCCTGGATTCTTTGCTTTTTTTCTATGACTGCTCCAGTAACCCCATCTCCGAGCACTTCCACCCCACAGTGATCGGGGAGAGCATGTATGGGGACTTTGAGGAAGCCTTTGATCACCTGCAGAACAGACTGATCGCTACCAAGAACCCTGAAGAAATCAGAGGTGGGGGACTTCTCAAGTACAGCAACCTTCTTGTGCGGGACTTCAGGCCCACGGACCAGGAAGAAATCAAGACTCTAGAGCGCTACATGTGCTCCCGGTTTTTCATTGACTTCCCCGACATCCTTGAGCAGCAGAGGAAGCTGGAGACGTACCTGCAAAACCACTTTGCCGAGGAGGAGAGAAGCAAGTATGACTACCTCATGATCCTCCGCAGGGTGGTGAACGAGAGCACCGTGTGCCTCATGGGGCATGAGCGCAGGCAGACCCTCAACCTCATCTCCCTCCTGGCCCTGCGCGTGCTGGCAGAGCAGAACATCATCCCCAATGCCACCAACGTCACCTGCTACTACCAGCCAGCTCCTTATGTCAGCGATGGCAACTTCAACAATTACTACGTTGCCCACCCTCCAGTTACCTACAGCCAGCCCTACCCCACCTGGCTGCCCTGTAACTAACCTGAGAGCCGAGGGCTTCCATAGTGGGAGCCCCAATAGAGCCAGGGCTCTCAGGTAGGGGAGCCTCCTTCTAGATGTAGGTGTTTGGCTTTTAAAGGGGAACTCAGCTCTGATTCTGCTTTTTTTTTTTTTCTTTGTATACCCATTGGAATGGGTCTACAGTATACCATGAGCCAACCCTAAAGGACCCATAGTGAGTGCCACTTTGGAAGATGCTATAGGAAGTGTGACCTATCCACATCTTTCCAAGATAGACACACTAATGTGTCAAGTCCCAAGCATTAGCACCTGGGGGTTTGAGCTCTGCAATAATTGAGATTGGGAGAGCTTGGGCAGCATATGGAAGTGTTAAGCTGCTTTTCTTCTCACTTCAGCCTGGAGCAGCCTGTGTTGGCCCTCACTTGGGATTCTCAGCAGTTACGTGGAAGCTGTGCTGATAATCTCTCATATCAGTTTTAGTCAGGCAAAAATGGTAAACATGAGGGTGCTCTTGTGACCCAATTTTTGTTCAAGGGACTAAATTGCTTATGATTATTCCCTGTCAGCAGAGCTGAGAATTTCTTTCATCAATAAACCAAAGCCAATAGCTGGAGAATTGAGATCTGGTTGGAAGTGGTTTATGGTTTAGATGCTGTGTGGAATTGTGAGATATTATTGAGAAAAAAAAATAACTTTTTCTTGAAATGTAACTTGAAAACAAAATAAAATGTGGAATATGTTAAAGTAGAATTGTGGTGGTGGTGGTGGGAGGGAGTGATTGTAAATAGGAAATGTTGAATGTTCATTCTTTTTTCTTTAAGGAATTCTTATTGGATGACACCTTTTTTCCCATCCTCCTCAGCTCTTTCATGGTTGACTTTTGTTTTGCTCTTCTTGAGACAGGACTATGTTGAGTCTAGAGTTATTATGGGAACTGACGGGAAGGGTCTTCCCATGTTTTAATTGGAAACCCATTTTGGACACATTCCAAGTATGACAAACTGTTTTTCTGGAGTACTTTGGCTATTTTTGTTTCGGGAGTTGTTTTTTGTATTTGTTTTTGTTGTTTCAAAAATAGTGATTTCCTTCTCCAGGTGATTTTGACAGCAGATGAATTCAGGAATTTTAGTAGAATCGGGTCGACCTGTGGAATTGCCCTGGCATCCCACCTGCTGTCTCCGTGCTGTGTGTGAGGGCGTGGGTTAGTGTCAAATCTGGTCTGTTCTCATTGGAGCTACCAAGGAACTTTGAAGTCATTCCAGTGTGTTTGGGAAGAGTTGAGTGAATAGAAATGATCTTCCTTATTCTGGTAGATTCGACCATACTTGTTTATATTCTGCACTTTAGAAGGAAAACAGTGTTAATCTCTAGTCAAAAGCAAACTTAGTTAAATGGAAGACTTCTAGCCACTATTGCCTTTCCTAGTAGATTTAGATTAGAGATTTTGTGTTTTGAAACTTTTTGCGGGATTTCTTAGAAAGCATCACTTTAGGGTATCACTCAATATGCCAGCCAGCTTGGTTTCTAAAGTATGAAATCCATGCTTCTGATTCTTATTTTCTTCTGTGATCATAAAAATATCCAAAGCCCTAAGTGATTGCCTTCTCATTTTAATGATCTCATACAGACATACTTAGTAGAAAATGAGTGGTTTACCTTTTTCTAAAAATATTTTCAGGTGATGTTTTGGTCCTCTTAAAAGCAGATCAAACGTGACTGAAACCCAAGGCATTTGTGTTGTGCTACATGGGGTGACGAGCAGTCACTTCTTAATAGAACCAGCTCCCATTTCCCTGTGAGCCTTAGGTATATTTGTATTCACTGGGTTTGAGTCTAGGCTGGTTGTAGGCTGAGGGAAGCCAGGTTGTATCTGTGTTAGAAGAGGGCCAATGAAGAGTGATCCCAACTTTGAAAATCCTCTGATCATCCATGACCTTAAAGAGCTGCCATTGTGATCCAATGGCAACATATTTGCACAAAAATGACAGATTGGTTTAACCCAGCTTTGAAATGGGATAAAGCCTCCAACATAGGCACTCGTTAAAACAAATCAGTATTGCTTCTTCTAAGGAGGCTTAGGGCCAGGGTAAGGGGTACAAGATGAGGGTAGGATCTGCATCAGGTAATTACATTTCAGTTTGTCCTTGGAGATCTTTCTGCTTATATGTTTTTTCCTGCCTGATAATAGTCCTCCTATGAGGGTGAAGGGAGGTCTAGAAGTTTCAAGAAATTCTCAGCCAGCTTTTACCATTGCATGATGGCCTTCTTGATGGAGTGTCTTCACCTGACCTCCATAGTCAGCCTTATTCTTTTTGTCGTTTGTGACTAGACATGTGTTCTAAAACTATCAGGGTAAAAAGCTGCACTGACCAAAGCTGCAGGTCTGTAACATATCTCCTGGACCAGTGGTGTCTCCTCCTGTTCTAGGAGCCTTTTGCCAGCCTCAAGAATAGGCCAGGTAACCTTGAACTTCAGGTGTCTGGAAATTCTAGCTGAAACCTGCCTTTCACATGGCTTATACAACCCCCAGGTACCCTGAACTTATACTTAGTCCAGTGGCTCTTATTTTTTGTGTGTTGAGTAACATGAAACTTGGCAGTGGCAGAGGACATTGAAGTTCAAGTGCAAGTTCTAATCTAATTTTAAGTAGTCTCTTGTGTCATTACTTTGAACTGTTTTCTGATGCTTTCTGCAAATATGCAGCTTGTTTTCCCAGCCTGCTTCTTGAAGTCAGATGAAAATAGTACCTCTTCTCCTCTCTTGGCAGAAGAGCACACACTGGATTCCTGGCCTTTGAGCTTCACTCTGACCTTTAAATCTTACCTTGGCAGTAAGACACTATTCCTCACTCAATAATTTCAGTGCTGAAACTAAACTCTATATTCCTAACACCTTCAAATCAGAGTTCCTGAGGACCACGTGTAGGATGTGGCATGGCCCACATCCAGGGGGACCTGGAAGGTGGGGTGAGTTGAGTGGGGAAGATGATGCTTAGTTCCTGATAAATAGCACAGATGAGGTCTGGTATTCTAGTTTGTTTTCAGTTTGACTTTCATTGGAGATTGAGCCACAAAGAGCTGTGTGTGAGCCTGTGTTTTGTGGTGATGCATTAATACTTAAATTGCCTCACTTCTAGCACTAACCCCTTACCTTTGTGATAGGTTGGGATTTTAATTAGTATTGCTTTGTTAACCTTGAGAAATGGTGCCACTCAAAAGTAGCTACCTAACTTTATCAATCTATCCTTTCTAGTTAGCTTTCTGGTTCTAGTGCCTTGTATAAGGATGCACCTTTATTCTTAGCCGAAATACCCTCTTCCAGAGAGTGCATTAAAATAGTTATCCAGTGGTGAGAAGAGAAGCCGATGCTCACTGGGGCCCTTACTTCCTGGGTGTTCGGGGCTCTACACTAGGGAGGGCCTTTGGGGTGGATTCTGTAATTGGAAAGGACTGCCAGTTTCCAAGGTTAAATTCACATACTTAATCTGGCAGAGACCAGAATTTCACAGCTGACTTTGGAACATATTCCAACTCAACCAGTTAAATCCGTAGGACCAAGGGAGAGGTGCAGGGGAGAGGTATTTAAAAAGATTTGGCATCTTTTCAGAAATATTTGTGGAGACCTCTAAGGATCAGGAAGGAAAAGGCTTTTTTTTTTTTTTTTTTTTTTTAATAAGTTCAAGTGCCTGAATCTTGTTTACCTATCACTTTTTAAAAAATAGTTGAAGTGTAAGCTAAAAAAAATGCTTGGAGTTTTGCCTGGGCTAGTGAGTGCTGGTACAAATTCGTGTGTGTTTCATAGGAAGGTGAGATGACCGTCCACCAAAGAGGAAGTAGTTCAATAATATGGCCCAGAGGGTGCTCTTTAAAAATTCAGGCTATCTGGGTTTTTTTTCTCCTTTAAATGGGTAAAAACAGTGGTATTAAAAACATCAATTTTTTTCCAAATTAATATAGATAAAAAGATACCCGTTAGGCTACATTGGAAGCTTTTCTGTTCTATTTTCACATAGCCTTTGAAATATTTCTTAGCAGGGCCTAGGATGTGTGGGGTTTCCTCTTTGGTAATGGTCACTAACCTTCTTACTTGATGCAGATGAAATCACTTGTCAATGCAAAATGTGGTAGAACTGGATGAATTAAAGCTTTGAGTTTGAGAAATAAAGGTATATTTAAAATTAAAAACTTGTCAGTTATGCTTATTGCTTTGTTTTCCTTGATGACAAACTTATTTTAGGTTTCAAGAAACATTGACTAGTGATGGGAAGTTATGAACATGATCAGCCTTGGGTACTTCTCTGAAAGATGGTACTTTCTCTTGGGGGTGGGTGGGTGTGGTTACTTTGGAAGCCAGAAATCTCTTAATATTTGGACTCTTTTTCAAGGTGCCTGAGTAACTCAGACTGAGCTTTGTGTTTGACCATGGCCTCTCGGCTGATACCAAAGTAGGGCCAGTCTTGAAATCTACCTAGCTGGCAACTTTGTTTGACCCGGTGCCCATGCCTTTCAGCCCTCTTCATTGAGAAATCCAAAATAACTTTAGCCATACTATACATAACTGCAACCATAGTTTCTTCACATTTTTAAAGAAGTATAGATGTGAGCAAGTGATGTTTGAGGACTCGATGGATATTAAAGGGTATAAACGTCAATGTGCGTGGTTAATGTCCTTCTTCCTGATTCTTCTGTGATTCACACCTACTCTCCACCCCCCAGCCACCTCCCTTCTGTGCTGGATTTCTTACTTCTACAGATCCTCTGTAACTGTCACTAAGAAAGGCATATCTTTGCGTAAGATCTTCACTCCCTTGCCTCCAGCCTGCCTCTGCTTCTTAAGCCTTGTAGTCTGAGAATGAGCACTCTCAGGAGCCTGGTGGGTATGGCGTCCCTGGTGAGTTTATACAGTAGCCCTTTCTCCTCTGACTCCCGGCTGCCAGCCCACACCCTGCAGGTCTCCTCCACTCCTCCCTCCCGTCCAGCAACATCCATCTTCCTAGCCTTGCACTTGACTACCTCTGTTCTGGCCATCCACACACATTGGTTCCACTTTGGATCTAGCACTGCTCATGAAGTTTGGGGTGACTTTGTTTCTTCCCTCTCCACAATTGTAAGAATTTGGATCACTTGAACAGGAATTTTCTGACCTTATCATATGTTCCATAAACTACCCCTGGGCCTCCCTTTGTCTGTACTGTGTATTACCTATATGTGCTATGAGCTATCCCCTGGGGTCCTCCCCTTACCTGTACTGTGTATTACCTATATGTGCCATGGGCTGTCCCTGGGGTCCTCCCCTTATCTGTACTATGAATTACCTATATGTGCCAAGGGCTGTCTGCCAAGGAGTGGGGTCCACTCCTTGTTGTACTATGTGTTTCCTATATGTGCCATGGGCTATCCCCAAGGTCCTCTCCTTATCTGTACTATGTATTACACCTTCTGAAAGGCTCCTTGGCTTTGTCCTCTTGGTTACTTTCTGCCCTTGTTTGGGTAATTTCATGAGTCTTATTGTCTCATCTTTTCCTTGACTCTCCCCCAAGGGCTCTTTCTAAAACAGATGTGTCTGTGCCTCTCCCAGACATTGAAACCTTGCTCATGAGGCCCTCCTGTGCAAAAGCAGGTGCCAGGCCTGAAGGTGCCATTGGGAGGCCTCTACAGCTGACCAGCCCCACCTCCATCCTTGGTTCTGCTTCCCCAAGCTGGCCTCCTTCCAGTTCCAGGGCACACTGCTCCTTCCACGTACCTCACCCCACTGCAGGTTTCTAGCACTGAACTGAAGGTCACCCTCCTCCCACCTTCTCTTGGTGCCAGCCCCTCCTTGTCCCCACTCCCCACTCTGTGAGTGGCAGGCTGGGTTGCATCAGGTCTGTGCCCTCCCTGTGAGTACCTGTGATTCATTCTCCTCTGGCTGCATCCCACACAGTTAGCAGAGATCAGTTTTGTCAGATGCTGAACTTGGTGTTTTGTCCATGGAGTACCCGTCCTTGGCCCACTAGCAATGAGGAGGCCAAATCCTGGGTATTTACCTAGATGTGTTGTAATGCCCCGTTCTGGTGCCAGAAAACATTTTAGTCCAAGGCATTTTCCGGACCAATATTTACACGCAGAATAATTTGTGTGGGAAGTGGTAGTGTGCAGTTCCCTGGAATGAGAAGTCATTCCTGGACGTTATTGATCATGTGCTCTTGACCTCTTAAATCGAAGTTGGGACTTGGGGCTGAATCTTTCCTTTCTGCTATAATCCTAGCTCCATGCCTATCTGTGCTCCCAGCAGACCTACCCTGTACTTGCTGCCTCCAGTGTTAATTCCTAGGTGTTGGAGGGAGGCCCCGGTTGCCACCCACCATCTCTGGGGATTCCAGTATACCTCTAATCCTGTCGGGACTTTTTTCACCTTCACTGTCCAACTTGTACCCAAGGTGGGACAGTAACATGCTTGGCCGTAATTTGGGGTTAATATCTCCTGGAGGATGCTGAGAGCGTTAATAGGACCTGAGAGTATTTACCACATAACTCTGAGAAGCGAAGGCCAAAGCCGCCTGTGATGGTGCCACTCTGCTACCTTGTGGGACTTCATCCTTTCCAGCTCCTGTGCACCTCGTGTTGAGTTAGTTGGCAGTGAGTCACAGGGGGTGCCCACATGGGGAGGTGGGGTGTGGTAAGAAGCCAGATAGCACTGAGGTGGGCGACCTACCCCTCCCTGCCTAAAAGCTGAGGGGGAATTGGTAAGGTGAAGTGACCTCCTGCCCCAAGTGACAAGAGCAATGGAGCTGGTGCAGTGCTGGTTTCTGGCCTCTGGCTCGTGCTTTCTCCTGTGCCGCATGGCTGTGTCCCTCCTGGTGATAAGTGCCATCTAGAAGAATGTGCTGCCCTGGCAGGTGGATCACACCTCTCAGCCTCTGGCTTCTCCTTAAACAGAGTTCTGTCAGTGCTGCCAAAACCCAGGAAGGCAGACCAGGTCGGGAGCTCAGACCAGGTCGAGAGGCTTGGTTTCACACTCCCCAGCGCAGAGCAGTCCAGCCTCCCTGCTCTGAGCACAACTAAATCACAGGACTCTCAACTCCAGGGCATTTTCATCACAGCAGGCCAGCCTCTGCCTGCCTTTTGCTGTGGGAAGTGTCTAGAAAGGGAAAATGTTCCTAGAGGGAAAGAGTCACTGCCTTGCTTTCAAATGCTTGCCTGGGAAGGAGGTATTCGAGGCCTGTGTGTGTGAAGGAGTGGGGAAGGAGAGGCGGGAGCAGACAGCAGCTTTGACCAGACTATTTTGAACAACTTTCCTCCCTCCAACCCCTAGCCTGGAGCATGTGTGAGGCTCTGCTCCAGGGGTCTGCTGGCAACTGGAGCCATGAGAAAATGGAATGACACTTCCTCATAGTTGACTGTAAGGGCCGTGATTTTCAACTGGTGTGCTGTGAGAGCATCTTAGGTGTGCTGCCAAAAATTTTAAAGATCATTAATTAAATTATTTGCGAAAGAAGTTCAAAGCACAATAAGTATATTCTTTCTTTTTATTCTCTCTTTTGATCAATATAATTTAAGTGTGCTGCAGAAGTTTAACTATAGGTTCAAGTGCACGGTGAGATTAAAAAGGTTGAAAAACACTGCTAAAAACCATATGTATTAGCACACAGGCCTCTGAAACCTGCGGGAAAGTTTGCAGTATTCTTGCTGCAGAGGGGATCAGAATGCTGCTGAGTAGCCTAAGGTTATAGACCTTCCCTGAGGCAGAGCCTGTGCGTAGAGATCTGACTGTGAAGCCCCTTCTTCCTCTGCAGCCCTGAAAGTCTCTGTAGGCCACAAATTACTGTGCAGATGTCCACTGTTATGCCAGCCCCCTCCCAAGGGCCTAAGAGGTGTTGAGTTGCCTAGTAATAGATCCCTTCCCACTTATCCAGGAAAGGAATTCCTTGGACAGACCAGCTGTTCTCAGACAACCCTCCCTTTGTGAACCAGGTGTGGGAGGACCTGTTGTGGGCTGGCTGACATGTCTGGGGAGTACTCACTGAGCACCCGGTCTTGCGCTAAGCATTAGCATCAAATCTCCCGACAACTCTGGGATAGGATGGTTAAATTTACGGGCGAGGAAACCAAAAGTCACACAGCTGGTGCAGCTGACACCTGGCTGGCTGATTCTGGGGTGGAGTTCAAGCTGTTAGACCCTGGTAAGCTATTTTGTCTTCATCCTGTATCTCACAGGATGGAACGTGGAAGAGGCACAAGACAGCAAATATCCTGCCTTAACAGCAGCCTTTGAAGAGGAATGAGGAGAAGGCCAAGACAACTGATCAGTTAAAAAATTGAGCCAACTAAGTTAAAACAGGGTGCCCATTGTGGGTGCCAGAAAATTTCATATTAGAATTGAAATTGAAAAAGCATCCTTTTTTTATTCTTTACCCAAAAAACCGTACAATATAGGAGACTGAAAGACCTGCAGGCCGGGAGGAGGCGGGTAGGGGAGTGCCCCAGGGCTTTTGCAGAAGTCAGGAAACCAGCTCACCTGTGGCTCTGGAACAATGAAACTGAGAAGGGAGGGGACACAGAAAGCTAATAGCAAAACCCCAAGCAGTTCCTGGAGTCAAACACCTGTGGATTTTCGTGCACTAAATATAGTGGAAGTCGGGCCATCTTATCCTTAAATAAACACTACAGCTAGCAAAGATTTTATGAAAAGAGTCGTTACGTTGGCTCAGGTGAGCCGAGGCTGGGACAGCAGCGCCCCTGAGGCTGTGGCTGTCCCCCGTGCCTTGTCACCCCCCCCACCTCAGGTGCTCATGCAAAATGTTCCTCTGCGGTTTGCCCTGCTCTTAAATCAGCTCCAAGTGTCTCATTGTCCCTGCACCTTCATCCCCTTCCCCCAACAGGAGGGATCAATTTCCTTGGCTGGCCTTCACATGATCTGACCCTGACGGCCAGAGCAGCGTCCCCTCTGTCTCAGCTCTGGCAGCAGAGGCCACTTTTCAGCAGGCTTCTTTTTCATCCTACTTTAGATATGAGTGAAAGAAAAATGAGTCTCTTTCTGCCTTTGCCTTTTGAATCCTGCACGTTACTGAGTGGGCCACAGCCCCGCTTTCAGGAAATGTTGAAGCAGAGGCTGGTTGTTAGGTTGGGGTTCTTGGCTCAGAGACCCCACGGGTTGTGTTTCTAGTCTCCTGAGTGCTGGCTGGGTGCCTAGCTGGGTGCAAGGACTCCAAGGTGAGGAGCCCTTCAGAGTGGGCAATGAGACAGAAGAGGGGGAGGTTCCAGCCCAGCACGGCCCCCACCTCCTACCCCAGTTCCCCTATGATGCACAAGCCCAGCTACCCTCATGGGCACCATGCAGATGCAGATGATAATGGTACTGACTGCAGGGAGGCTCAAACTAGAGAAATAAGGTATTTCATAGAAGGCTCCAAACCCAGTGTCAGGGACCCGTTGACAGTGTCCATTACTTGTTATCTTTTGCCCTCCAGTCTGCTGGGGGAGTGAAGGGGAATTTCTAAGTGGTATTAAAAGCTCTAGGGTGGTGCCTGTGGCTCAAAGGAGTAGTGCGCCAGCCCCATATGCCAGAGGTGGCGAGTTCAAATCCAGCCCCGGCCAAAAACTGCATAAAAAAAGCTCTAACATGTGAGCCACAGATTCTTTGGCTCTGTGGGACATTAGGAAGTAAATGATACCTCTTACAATTTATTGAGCCCTTTGAAGGCCAGTTGAGGGTCTCACCCACACTGTTGCTGAAGTCAGTAAGAGTGGTAGTCTCTCCCCCTACTCCACCCCACCCCCCACCAAACAGACGAGGAACCAAGGTCCAGAAACGTAGAGCAGCATGCCACAGCCTGCACAGCTGTCTGGGCTGACAGCTTCACACGTGGTGCCAATCCGGTGTGTGCCGTGCCTGGCTGCCGGGCTGGGAGCCGGGGCGTCTGCCGGCACTCTGGCCCTGGCAGCCTGCCCCATTGCCCAGTGGCCCATGGGTTGCAATATCATCATAATTCCCACTAAACAACCAATTAACCTCCCTCCTGAGGTGCTGCCAGCTCAGTGCAATTCCCCAGAACTTCGGCTCAGCTTCCCCCACCCCTGTGCAGGGGGTGAGCAGAGAATAAAAGATACTGTTCCCAAGGGCTACAGTGAACTCGTTATATACAATGAAGTCATTTTGTTCTTTCACTGAACAACTTCCCTGTACCAGGAATTAGAATCTACACGTTGAAAAAGCCCAGAACCCTCCTGCTCCAGTGTGGCAGGCGCTTTTGTAAATGTGTGACCCGCTGGTTTTGCTGGGATGTGCACATTTCTAATAATGATGATAAACAAAGAGGACTTTGCATGGCAGGGGCGAGTCCTCTCTCCAAAGCTGCTGTTTCAGATGTTCCTCCACCACCCAGAGCCTCGGAGCCTGCCTGCGGGCCCCCACCAGGGCCTGCTTCCCCTGTCCTCCTGATGGGGAATACCCTCACATTCCCCAGCGATGTGTCTTCCTGGGAGATAAGTGCCTCCTGGGTCCCCGGGCATGTGGTGACTTCAGATAGGGTCAGTAGACCAGGACCTGTGGGAAAGGGTGGGGAGAGAGGCATTACACAGCCGCGTGGGATGGGATCAGTGTGGTGAGTTTCTGACCTACAACCATGGAAACCAATTAGATAAATAACATATCGAGGACATGAGGGTTTTTCTAGATCAAGTCTCAGCTCTCTTTTTCTGTAGAGGTCCAAATTGTCACTATCTTAGGTTTAGAGAGGTGTATGGTCTCTGTCATAACTATTCCACCCTCTTGAGATATCTCGAAAGCAGCCATCGGTGACGCAAATGAACACGACTGTACTCCCATAAAAATTAATTTATGGGCACTGGATTCTATAATTTTCATGTATCGTAACATATAATTCTTCTTCCTGACCGTGTAAAATTCATTCATTCTTACTTGGAGGCAGTTGGCAAACAGGCAGCAGGATGTATTGGGCCTGCTAGCTGTAGTTTGCCCACCGCTGGTCTGGGTGACAGGCCATTCCGCAGCAAGACCCTTCCCGGAGTATTTTGTCTCCGCCCAGGCCCAGCCCCACATGCTCCTCAGCAAGGTGGAACTAGAGACCAGCCCAGCTTCCCCACCTTCCCTGTCTCCTGCCGGCTCCACCTCCGCAGGGGCTGGCCACGGTTTCCAATTGCACCTGCTGGCAGGAATTTCTGCCACCACATCTCTGAAGTCTTGAGGGTCCCCACGTGGGCAGGACTGCCCTCTGGGCCCACACGATCCTCTCGGCCCACTTTCCACCAGACCCCTAACCCAGCGGGGGAAGGCCCTTTCCCCAGCAGGGTCCCTGTTCTGTTTCCAGCAAGGGCAGACTCCCTCCCTCCATGTTCACAGACCTCCCATAAATCACAACGCCTACCAGGCAGGGTGCTTCTGCTCCTTACAGCTCCTTTCTAAAATCTTGAAAATCTGCTTGGGAATTGAAAGTTTTACCCCACATTGTTGAGTCAATGTAACCTTCCTGCCTGCAGTGCCCTAGGTCCCAAGGCACCCTCCCCCCAAGTCTAAGGGTCTCTGTTCTGGCATCCCAGGAGCTGACTCAGACTGCAGAGCCCTTGTCCACCCCTCTCAGGGGCTCTAGGACTGGTTGAAAGTGCGGCAGCCAGCTGGACCCCAAGCTGGGCGCGTCCAGTACAAGCTGCCCCTCTTGGCTCAGACGTCCCTGCCCCAGGGGCTCATCCTCCATACAGATTGTCCGAGGGCTGGAGAAACGATGACCAGGCATTCCTAATGCTCATGTGGCGTGGAGGTTCCACACTGAACACCATCCATTCAAATTCACCCTCGTGAGTCTAAGCGGGGACAGGGAGGGCTCTGACGAAATCCGTGCGACTCTCCGGGCTGTTCAGGTTGCAAGGGACAAGACGAAGGAGGGGCGTGACGAGAAAGGCTCTGCTTTGCCAAGTTAAGAGGGCTCAAGCCGTGAGGGAAGGTATCTGAAGAATACTCAGCTTAAATAAGGAGAACTCGGAAGGGACAGCCCCACTGCCTGGGGAGGGAGAGTGGGAAGCAGGTGCCGCTGTGCAGCCGGCCCGCTGCCCGCTTCCTCCCGGGCTTCCCTCTTCTCCAGGCAGTGAGAGCGAGAAGTGAGTGGGCGCTGAGGGGCGGGATGGACTTTGCCCTGCCATTTCCTAACTGTGACCTTTGGCAAGTTACTTCTCTGTTTCCTCAGCTGTAAAACTGGGGATGGTTCCCTGCCCTGGGGAGCGCAGGGTCAGGGGAGATAGAGTTAGTGAAGACCCTAGTGCTAAGGGGGTGGTTAATAAATGATAGGCCATAATGTGTGTGTGTGTGCGCGCGCCAGCGTGTTTAAACAAGGCATTTCGTCATTAGTGACCTTTTAGTCCTCAGAATGCCTGATTAAAATCACCTGGGGGGTGCTAGTTAAAAATGCAATTCCCAGGATTCCCCCCCTCCCCAATTCTGATTTAGTGGATCTGGACTAGGGCCAGAATCATTCCCAGGTAGTTTTCAGGTGTCCTGAGTTTGGAAACCACAGCTGTAAGGGTTGAGGAGGAGGTTTGTGACAAGAAAGGGTCAGCCACAGAGCCCTGAGGATCTAGGACTCAGCTGCCCAGCCTCAGAGAACACTCAAACACATGTCACAGACCTTAACAAGGCAACTAGAAACATCAGGTCAGTAGCTAGATGTCTACACTTAGATTTCAGTTGCAATTTTAAGAGGTTACTTACATGGATTTAATCAGGGAGTCATATTTTAGCCTATTTGATCAACCATGCAGAGAGATGGTTTTGTTTTCTGTTTTTAGTTGACTATCATTAGTATGGTGCATTTTGACTTCAGATGTTGAAAAAAAAATCATTGTGCCCAAGCGGTGATAAAATCAAGGGGATTTGTGGTTTGCAAAAATCCAAGAATTGATGTCTGCTCTGCAGGTGGAGGTGAGAGACTTTTCACTTCCTCTGATAAATCCCCAGTCTTGGAGGTTTTACTGTGGAAGGAGAACCTTCCAGCGGGAAGGCCAGGTGCCCAGGCAGCTCCTCCCTCTGGGGCCCTCCCTCCAGTGGCCTGTCCTCTCCGCTGCCCCGGGGGCTGCCCCCTTTAGTAGGCCACCTCTACACGGGCACTGCCAAGCACCTCGGTTCCCTGTTGCCATCCGAGAAAAGCTGGATGTTTCCACAAGACACATTAGTAAATTTTAGAGGAGGAGAAGATGAAAGTCCATCTAGAAAGAACAAGAATTATGATGCAGATGTGTGGCTCCTGACTCTCTCCTGTGTAGCGAGGTCCCCCGGCCTCTAGTCCATGCCTGCCTGCTGCCCAGCTCTGCACTCGAGCTCCCAGGGACCAACTCCCACCTCAGCTGCCACTGGGGGATCCGCAGTCACCATCCCCAAGACTTCTCCTCCACCTTGACCCCTTTTCCCTTCCTAGCTTCAGATCCCAGAATTCCACTGCTCTTTATCCAGGATCTCACCTATCCATTTTCTCGTCTGCGGAGTGACTCCCAGGGGGAAGACCTCACTGTTCGGGTGAAACGCACACTGCCTCTTCATTGTGCACTAACTAGCAGTGGCATTCACAAACCAAGGGACAACTCACTCATGGTGGCCTGGCATCCTTCCCTCAAGGTGCCTGGGGCCTGCGTCCCCCACTGATCCTCTCTGCGGTCAAAGCCCCACTACAATCAAGATGCCCTGTCCTCCAAAACCTTCTGCGGCTCCTCAGTACCTGTAGAAGAAGGTTCTCCCCTTCCTCCCATCCCCACACCCTCCACTGCAGCTTCCAGGGCCATGAGAGGGAGGGTAGGATGGGGATGGCCTTAGTTTATCTGGAAAAATGGCTGCCAGTTTCCAATTAGCCCAATTTCACCTGGGGTGGGAGCTGGTGGGGCCCTGACCCAGATGCCAGCAGACCCTGTCCTTTTCTCATATATGACACCTTGAGGCCTCACGCCAGGCATTGCCTCTCACTGGGCCTCAGTTTCCTCACCTGTAGGGTTCTTGCCCACAGCTCCCAGCTGAGCCTAATGCCATAATGGCCTTTGTGACTCAGGAAAGCACGAATGACTCTGTTGCCCAGAGGAGGCCTGCAGTGATGTGTGCCCCTTGCATGGAAGAGTCAGCGATGGGCAAGAAGCAGTCCCTGCCTGCAGGCAGCTTGCACCCTCCCGGGAGACCTGGTGTGAAAGCACAAGGGGCATGCACAAGGGGCAAGCTGGGTGAAGCCGCACATAGGCCTGTGAGCTTCACCTTGTCGGATGGTCCCATTTGGCTGTGTGCGCTCTGGGTAATGGGACAGCAATTGGGAGGCTTTAAAAGCTTTCCAGCAGGAGAGTGACAGATCCTATTTGAATTTAGAAAGCTTATCAGCGAACAGAGCGGTGGATAAGGGGAAGAGGTGAGGCTGGAAATAGGAGGTCGGAGGGAGGTTGCAGTCACAGTCCAGGCAGGACAGTGACAAAGCCCTTTGCAAATATGGGCATCACTGAAAATGATTCATTGTGGAGTTTGTTCTGCAGACTCATGGGCTTATTTTAGCCAGTCACTGTATTTCATCTCCTGGAATCCTCTCACTTTCCCCCCTTCTCCGTGGTTTGGCTATCTTTTCCACCTAACCCAACCCAGCTGCGAAGGGCTCCCACCAAAGCCCCACTTCAAATATGCACAAAGAGAGTGTCTAACTCAGCATTTCTCAAAGGTTTGCATTTGGGCTCCTGGAGGGGACCATTCTTTGTGGAGGGCCAGTCTCAAGCATTGTAGAACATTTAGTGTCCTGGCCCTTGCGGGGACTAGATGGCTGCAGCATCCCCTGATGACTTTGACTATGAAATGACATCCTCTAGGCTTCCAAGCTCCCCTCTGGGGAACAGAACTTGGCTGATTACTATTCATGCCCTCGCCTGGGGTCCCATCTCCCAGGCAGGAGCCGTAGGCAGGTGCTCCCTTGTCTGCCATCCCTGAGAGGCCAGCTCCCAGAGACACCCATCTGCCATCTCACCCCCTCGAATCAGGGTAGACTGAGAGGACAGAGCACCATGGGTCAGCTTGCACACATGCCTGCCCTTCCTTCATCCTCTGTGTATTGGGTTGAATGTGGCTGAGCATAAAATACTAGGCGAGAAGTAATTTTCCTTTAGAATGCTGAGGCACTTCTCTTTTTTTTTATTTTTTAAAGCATGTATCCTCTTATTTTACTGTCATCTTAAAGAGCTCATGGAATTATTCTAGGGATACAGAAGACTTCGTAGAACAGATTTAGGGAAAGATCAAAGTACCCACAACCCACATAAAGTACGAGCTAGATACCAGGGAGGTTTGATCCTAGCTGGCAAATAGTGGAAGGCATCAATTCTGTATACTTGTTTTACTCATAAGTTGTGATATTCCGGGATACCAAAAATATTTAACAAAAGTCAAATTTAATTAGGCGGTGCCTGTGGCTCAAAGAAGTAGGGCTCCGGCCCCATATGCAGGAGGTGACAGGTTCAAACCCAGCCCCGGCCAAAAGAAAAAAAAAAAGTCAAATTTAACAAAAGTTCTTTAACTTCTTTTTTTTTTTTTTTTTTGGAGATAGAGTCTAACTTTGTCGCCCTTGGTAGAGTGCTATGGTGTCACAGCTCACAGCAACCTCCAGTTTTTGGACTTAGGCGATTCTCCTGCCTCAGCCTCCTGAGTAGCTGGAACTACAGGTGCCCACCACAACGCCCAGCTATTTTTTTTGTTGCAGTTTGCCTGGGGCCGGGTTCAAACTCGCCACCGTTGGTATATTGGGCTGGCACCCTACTCATTGAGCCACAGGTGCCGACCTTTTAACTTCATCTTGAATTACTTTCAATGGCCATGTTCAGTATTTTAAGGAACACACACACACACAGTTTCCATAAAGATCTGTTTCATTATTGGTGAGTAACATATTGAACTTAAATACCTTTAAAAACTATATAGATGACTGCATGACTGCAACATTGGTAACTAGACAGGTAACCAATTCAACTAAAACCTATTTCTCCTTTGTTTTATTCACATTTTTTGCAGGGGAAACTTGCTGATCACAATGGAAAAATATATTAAGGCAGTATTTGTCAACCTTTTTTATCTCACAGCATACTTGAACCTATAGTTAAACTTCCATGACACACTTAAATTATGCTGATAAAAAAAAAAACAAAACTGAGTAAAAGACCTGGTGCGGTGGCTCACATCTATAATCCCTGCACTCTGGGAGGCTGAGGTGGGTGGATTGCTTGAGCTCAGGAGTTTGAGAACAGCCTGAGCAAGAACGAGACCCTGTCTCTACTAAAAACAGAAAAAATAGGTGGGTGTAGTGGCAGGCACCTGTAGTCCCAGCTACTGGGGAGGCTGATGGGAGAGGATTGCTTAAGCCCAAGAGTTTGAGGTTGCTGTGAGCTGTGATGATGCCACCGCACTCTACCCAGGGTGACAGAGTAAGACTGCCTCAAAAAATAAAAAAAATAAAATAAAATGAAATGAAATAGTAAACAAAGAATATACTTGCTGTACTTCGAACTTCTTTTGAAAATAATTTAATTAATGATCTTTAAACATTTTCCTAGAACACCTAAGATCCTCTCACGGCGCACCAGTAAGCCGCAGCACACTGGTTGAAAATCACTGTTGTAAGGCCAGATTTTTTGCTATCCATTCCCAGAGGTTTCTTTCAGTGATTAGGCCTTCAACTCTAGGGTAAGCCTAAGTTTGTGGCCTTTAGCGCCAACACTCTTCCCATCCACCAGTGTCACAGTGTAAGTGTCACAGAAGGCCATCAACTTCTGTGGAAATGGAAGGAGGGAGATGCTAGCGACATGTAGCTGCAGTGCCCAGATGAGCACGGCTGGTACTTGATATCCAGACAAGGTTTACTGAAGTGTCAGGATTCCACATACTTTCTGAAGAATGGATCTTCCAAATTCTGTCCCCTCATTGACATTGGTATGCAGCTGGAAGACCCCAGTCTTCCAGCCCACTGCAAAGTTATCCCTGGTCAGCTGTGACTTGGCATTATCAACAGCCACCTGGGAACCAGCAAGACAGCCCTCATGACCAAAACCAGCAGGTATTGGTCCAGCAGAATCAAAGCCGGCATCACAGCCAGGATGAATACACTCCTTCTTAGAAGAGGTCTAGATTTTACTACTTTGCTTCCCCATGTTTGGTGAGAAGGCAATATCATATGTCAGTTTCAGACTGATAAATCTGTTCTTCAATAGAGATTTTTGTTCCCAGGGTATTGTATGTGTTCCATTTTTCTGTGAAAGTCAGACTATACTCACATCATTTCTATTTGGTCTCCAAGGCACCAATTTAAGTTAGATGTGTTTGATGAACCAGATGTTGAGAATTCCACACCCCTGCATGACTGTTTTCACATTGTCTCATCAACCTAAAATCCAAGCCTTTGTTGAAAATATCTGACAGCTTTGCCAAGGTCGGGATATAGTGGAGGAGTACGTGTCGGCTGTGTGCAGGTCTGTCTGTAGGTCGCCATGGCCAGGCCACGGGAAGAGGTGATCTGGGGGTCTCCCAAGGGGGCCGCCACTGTTGCTCCATTTGCAGTCGAGGCAGCTTGGCTCACTCAAGGGAAGGCTGCAGTGCTGGGGCCGGAGGACAAAGTGAAGGGGCTTCATTGTTTTTTAAATGCTAATCTTGCTGATGAGCAGTCTCATGCCATCCTGATGCTTTGTCTGTTGTATGTGACCTATCCATCTATCTCCAGCCCTTCTAGAGTCTTCTCTTTACTTCTGGTATTCTGAAATTCCATGCGAATGTGCCATGGTCTGATGAGTATATATGCATACGTGCACGTGTCTGTGTGTGTCTGTGTGCATGTGTGTTAGTGCATGTTTCTGTGTACCTGTGTGTGTGTATGTAAGTGCACATGTTTCTGTGTGTCTGTGTGCGTGTATGTAAGTGCATGTTTCTGTGTGTCTGTGTGCGTGTATGTAAGTGCATGTTTCTGTGTGTCTGTGTGCGTGTATGTAAGTGCATATTTCTGTGTGTCTGTGTGCATGTATGTAAGTGCATGTTTCTGTGTACCTGTGTGCGTGTATGTAAGTGCATGTTTCTGTGTGTGTGCGTGTATGTAAGTGCATGTTTCTGTGTGCCTGTGTGCGTGTGTGTTAGTGCATGTTTCTGTGTGCCTGTGTGCATGTATGTAAGTGCACATGTCTGTGTACCTGTGTGCATGTATGTAAGTGCATGTTTCTGTGTACCTGTGTGCATGTATGTAAGTGCATGTTTCTGTGTGTGTGCTTGTATGTAAGTGCATGTTTCTGTGTGTCTGTGTGCATGTATGTAAGTGCATGTTTCTGTGTGTCTGTGTGCATGTATGTAAGTGCATGTTTCTGTGTGCCTGTGTGCATGTGTGTGTGTATTGGGCATATGTTTTGTATTCACCGTGCTGGGCACTCCATGGGTGATTTTAATCTGAAAGTTATATTTTTCAGCCATGGGAAGTTTTTCCTTTAATATTTCTTTAAGAACATCTTCCTTTTCCCTTTCTGGATTTTGATTATTCAGATGCCTGGACCTCTGGGCTAATCCTCTAATGTTACTGTTGCTTTCTGGATTTTAATCATAAGTCCAAAGATATCTTTTGAATTAAACCAACTCATTAATAAATACAAACCTTTATTTATTTATTTATTTATTTTTTTAGAGACATAGTCTACCTTTTTCGCCCTTGGTGGAGCGCCGTGGCTTCGCAGCTCACAGCAACCTCCAACTCCTGGGCTTAGGTAATTTTCCTGCGTCAGCCTCACTAGTAGCTGGGACTACGGATGCCAGCCACAATGCCCGGCTATTTTTTGTGGCAGTTTGGCTGCGTCCAGGTTTGAACCTGCCAACCTTGGGGCCAGCGCCCTACCCACTGAGCCACAGGCCCCGCCCCCAACCTTTAATCTTGCAATGTTAAAAATAAGTGGTCTGTGTTCATGGCAGAAGTAAAATCCAGCAAGCACAACCCTTCGGTCTGTGGCTGGGTTGGCTTAGTGGAGCCACTAGGAGACCCCTGTCATTTAGCCACCCCTTCCTCAAGACTGGGACTTGAGGGGAAAGCCAGTGTATCTGCAGTGGAGGCTGGGTCTGACTTCCCAGAGGCCAGAAGCCTGTCTTTGGGACGTGGAGGAAGGGAGGTGCAGAATGAAGGCTTTGGAAAAGGAAATATAATATCAGTGCTGTTCTACTTATTAAAAATCTCTCTAAGGCCCTGGAAAAAGGGATTATTACTAAATAGGAAATCGACTTTAGCGACTTAAGAAAGCCCAGCTCACTGGAAGACTCCCTGGCCTTTATCTCTTATCTCCCATGGCCTTCTGGAGCTGTGCTGCTGAGCTGTCCCGCAGCTCAGGGGCTGGTGTCCTGGCCACTAGCTTATTTCTCACATACTAGAAGATGAGCCCTTTGAACACAAGCACTTCAACAATTTTACCTTCGTGATAGAATTCCTTGCACACTTTCCTGCCTTAGTAAGAATAATAAGTGGCAATACTACCGCTAATAACAAGGAGCCCTTACTGAGTTTGGCACTGCTTTGAGTCCTTTGCAGGTGTTGGTTAATTGAATCCTCACAGCAACCCTGTGAAGTAAGTACTGGTGTCACCAGCATTTGCAGATGAGGAGACAGGCACAGGGACGTGAAGGACCTGTCTGAGGCGTGCAGGCCGCACAGCGTCATTTTGTCTATTCTTTGCCTCACCCCCCCACCTTGAGGTTCTTTGTGTCAGGGGCACTTATTCTGCAAGTGACCCTGCAGAGAAACAAGCCCTGGCTGGAGCTGTCCCCCAGAGAAGGAAGGTCAGGGAGACCGGTGAGGACAGGGAAGAGCAGGAACTGGGAGCAACCTGGCTGTGGGGAGGCGTGGCGGGGCATGGTGGGGCGTGGCAGGCGTGGTGGGGCGTGGTGGGGCATGGCGTGGCGTGGCAGGGCGTGGCAGGTGGGGCGGGGCATGGCAGGGCGTGGCGGGCGTGGCGTGGCGGAGGGCCCTGAGGTGCACAGCTGGCAGTCACAGGGGGGCAGGGCGGGGACAGGGCTGCCCCATGGTGCACAGGTGTGACTGCTGTTGATACTTCAGAGGATGGGCCAGGCCAGTCAGACTTGGGCTCACCTGTGTGGATGACCATCCTAATGGTTACCTGACCCCACCATGTGTTAACTAGTTAACTAACACATTGTTAAAATAGGAACAAGAATTGTTAAAATTTAGGTATGGGCTGGCCGTGGTGGCTCATCCCTGTAATCCCTGCACTCTGAGAGGCTGAGGCAGGTGGATAGCTTGAGCTCATGAGTTCGAGACCACCCTGAGTAGAAGCAAGACTCCATTTCTACTAAAAAATAGAAAAACTGAGGCAAGAGGATTGCTTGAGTCTAAGAGTTGGAGGTTGCTGTGAGCTATGATGTCACTGCACTCTACCCAGGGTGACAGCTTGATACTCTGCCTCAAAAAATAAAATAACATAAAATAAAATTTAGATATGATTCTGTGAACTAAAATAAAATCTTAAGGCTCGCCCCTCACCTCAGTGACTGACTGGCTGGACCTCCTCTTGGCCAAGAGGATCCTAAAACTGAGTCACTAGCCATGAGAAAGGAGATGGGACCTGCCTCATTGTGCCCCCTCCCCGTCCTAGAGACTCCTCTGTGATTCACTACCAGGCCTTAGGCTATGCAAGAGCTGCCTGCGGGTCCTGGATATACGCAACTAACCACTTGCGTCTGTCTGGGGTTTTGTATGTAATTAACAGACCCATTATTGTAAGCATTCCTTTTCAGGGGCTGGTACTTTAGACAGAACCTAACTCTTTCAGCCAATTGTCAGCTAAAGAATGTTTAAACCTACCTGTGACCTGTGAGTCCCTCCCACAGGGATGTCCAGATGTCCCACTTTTGGGGGACAAACCAATTTATGTTCCTCCACATATTGATGTATAAAGCCAAACTGTAATTCCATCACCTTGAGTCCTCTTGCTCAAGGCTTCTTGGGTGTGGCTCTGGGTCAGGGTCCTCAATTTGGCTCAGAATAAACCTGCTTAAATTATTTTACAGGGTAGGTGTCTTTTCCATCCACAATTGACTCAGACGTGTACATAAAGTACACAGCAGAGTGCCTGGAATGTAGTAATAACTCAGTAAATGGTCTTGGCCATTTCTAATAATGAAGCTCTGGAGTGAGGCCAAGAGGAGCAGTTGCCTTTGGTTACATAATCCATTCTGTCTGTGGCTTTGAATTCAGTCTCACAGCCACAATGCAAGTGGCTCTGGAGAGAGCTCGTTTTCTGAGAGGTGAGCAGCTTCCACCCATGTTCCCAGCCCACTGGGCTGCCTTCCAGAGCACAGCCCCTTCCATTCTGGCTCCCTAGGCCCCGGCTGCTGGGCCTGGCTCTGGGCAGTCAGATGACCACGCACTCTGGCAGGGCCTGGGCAGCCTGCACATTGAAGGACTCCTATGTCAGCAGCTTTGGAAGCTAGCAGGTCAGAGGGGAGACCAGAGGCCTCGAGCTGAGACTCCCAGAGCCCAGCAGCAGACTAGTCTAGAACAGGGACGTCAGCCCTGGCAGCACACAGCTCAGCCCTGTGGAATCCACACTGTTTTGGTTGCAGCTGCCCTCTGCCCACCCCCACTTCTCCCTCCTCTAGTCCAGCTATGGACCTTAACCTATACAGACAGGAGGGTGTCACCTCCTAGAAGCCACACCCCATCAAGAAAGCCACCAGATGGGCCAGCACAGTGAGATTGGGCCACATGCCCCTAGGCAGTAGCATGGGAATGGGGGTGGGCAAAGTTGGAAGGGATGGGGACAGGGACCCAGATCCAGAGGGAGACGGAAGGAAGTTGTCTCAGTGAATAGTCTGGAATAGGACTATTTTTAAGAAGAAAACTTAATTTTGGTATTTTCGAATAGTGTATGTATTAGGGAGAATTGGTACTCCAGGAACTTCCTACATTTTTCTTTTCTTTTCTTGAGACAGAGTCTCACTCCATTGCCCTGGGTAGAATGCTGATGCATCCTAGTTCATAGCAACCTCAAACTCTCGGGCTCAAGGGATCCTCCTGCCTCAGCCTCCAGAGTAGCTGGGACTATAGGTGCCCACCACAATGCCTAGCTAGTTTATCTTTTCTTTTTTTTCCATTTTTTTTTTTTTTAGTAGAGATGAGGGTCTCACTCTTGCTCCGACTGGTCTCGAACTTTGAGTTCAAGCAATCCACCACCTCAGCTCCCCGAGTACTGGGATTACAGCGTGAGCCGCCATGCCTGGCCTCCTGCATGTTTCTTTAAGCATCAAAACCCATCCCTTAAATGGCATTTCTTTCACATCCCCACTATGTAAGGCAGGCTGAAGCTAAACAGCGAAGCCACAGCTCCCTAGGGGCTGGGGCCTGCCCTGCTGTCCTCCCTCGGGAAGCCCTTGACCCACTTCCACAGAATCATGGATCGTGATTTGAAACCCCCATAAAATAGGAGGAAGGTAAACTGAGGTACTGCTACAAGAAGGCCACATAGTGTTGTAGTAGCCCACATCCCACTGGGCCTTGTGAGGAGAGGCACTCCCACAGTTTAAAGGTTCAATTCATGCTCCATGTCCAAAATCCCATTCATTGTCTGAACTGCTAGATCTAATAAATGAGCATTTAAAAAACGTAATTTTGAGTTAATGAGATGAGAGGATTGATACTTCATTTTTTCCTTATTTGTGTAATTATCACCCAGTTTCACAAATGAAACATTGCCAGTGCCTTATAAGCCTCAGGAACCCCCTGTACCTCATTCTCCCTCCTCCCCACAGGGAACTGCTACCCTGAATTTGTGATACTTGTTTCTTTTCCTTAGAGTTTGTCTCCTGTGGATGTGTCTCTCAGCACTGCAGTTTAGTTTTCCCTGGTTTTGAGCTTTATAGAGGTTAAATCATAATTTCATTTTTTTTTTAATTTGAGACAAAGTCTTTGTCACCCAGGGAGAGTTCTCTGTTGTCATTATAGCTCACAGCAACCTCAATCTCTTGGGCTCAAGAGATCCTTTTGCCTCAGCCTCCCTAGTAGCTGCAATTACAGGTACCCACCTGGCTTGTTTTGCTATTTTTAGTAGAGACGTGGTTTCATTCTTGTTCAGGCTGGTCTTGAACTCCTGAGCTCAGGCAATCCACCTGCCTCTGCTCCTAGAGCACTAGGATTACGGGTGTGAGCCACTTTACTGGTCCCCATAATTTCATTCTTGTATAATTTCCTTCTTTCATTCAGCAGGATGTTTGTAAGATCCAAATGTGCTATTGAATGACATATTTCTATTTGCAGTAGATTCTGAATATGTCATTTCTGTGTCCTTGGGCAAGGTAATTTAGTTTTTTTCAGCTTCAGTTCCCTCATTAGAAACTTTGGCTCGGAAATGGTTCTAGAGAGCCTGATCCAATTTTCTGTCTTATTGGAGAAGAGATGAGATAAATGTAACACAGGAATCACAAATCACTATTGGGGACAGAAGAAAAGAGAATTAAACAGTTTTCTATGGGTACTAACTCTGCTTTGACTGAGCTCAGCGAAATAAACATATCTCTGGGAGCGAGAGAAGGGTGAGCACCCCCTGCAGGCTCTCTCTGCCTTGATTGATCAAATTTAGTAATTAGACAAATATTAACCTAGCATTACTACTGTGCTAGGCCTTGCGCAAGGCAGTAGCGATATAAAGATGAACTAACACGATCCCTCAGGGAGCTCGGATTTCAAAGAGAAAGGGAGAGAGACAGTAAGCAAATGTGCCCACTCAGTACAGTGAGGGCTGTAATGGAAGTTTACACCAACTGTCTAATTCACCTGGGGCCAAAAACAGCTACCAGGGCCTTGAATACTGCACAGAGAAGGCAGAGGGGGTGGTATTGGCATGGGACTTTGAAGGGTAAGGAAGGAAGTCGGAGGAGGGGAGCTATTCAAGTCCTGGAAAGAGCATGTGCATATTAGTAGTCTGCTGCTGTGTAAAAAATTGCCTCCAATGTAGCAACTTAAAACAACTAACACTGATTATCCCATGTTTCTGTGGGCCCGGCATTCTGAGCAGGTGGGCCTGGCTTAGGGTCCCCCTGGAGGTTGCTGTCGAGAGGTTGTCCAGGTCTGCTGTCATCTGAAGGCTTGACTGGGGCTGAAGAATCAGCTTCCAAGTGCTCTCACTGGACAGGTGGCAGAAGCCTTTGTTCCCTGATGGCTGGTGGCTGGAGTGTCTTCAGGGTGTGCCAGCTGCTGTCCCCAGAGTGAGTTATGAGAGACAGAAAGAGAGAGAAACAGAAGCTGCAGTGCCTTTTATGACTTAGTCTGTGAAGCTACACACTGTCATTTCTGCATTATTCTATGTGTTTGTTAGACTGGAGGCCCAAAGTCAGCCCACACTCAGGGCTCAGGAGAAAGGGAATCGGGCTCCACCTCCCCTGGAGACAAGATGTGAACTTGAGGATGGGTGCCCTGGGTGGGGCCTCATGCTCCTGGCTGCAGAGTTGGGCCACAGCTTGAGTCCTGTGTGTACTGGGGGCCAGGCCTCTCAGTGGGCATCAGAGTACATCTCAGGGAGACTTGTAGTGTTCCTAGACATTCTACCCACAAGCAATGGGGCAATAATGGAGCCACCTTGGTCACTTCCCAGAGGGATTTGGCCCCAGGGGAACTGTGAGGACTCAAAGCCAACAGTGCTGTTCGTCTGCCCTGCAGAGGGGCTGCTCTGTGGACCCACAGTCCTGAGGGAGTGGTGGTAGCTGGCCCCAGCTGTACCCTGCCCGCTGCCCTGTCCAGACTCATCTTCTATCAGAGGAAGAGAGCTAAGTAACCCTTCCCCCCACACTCTTCACATTAGAGGTTCTGATGAGAAACCCAGCCCTTCTCCCCAGGAGATGCACACACACACCTGGGGCACATGCTGTGTGTTTGTGAGCAACCTGGGGCTGGTAGGTTGCCACGCCCTCTTCTCCTTCCAGGCCTGTGCCCGTCCACCAGGACCTTCTCACTCTTTGTGTTTTCGCTGGGGAAGAGCTTGGCCCCTGTGATGCCTCCTTCATTCAAACTTGCCTAGCGCAGATGAGGGGCAGAAGGGAAGAGAACAGTTTTCTCTCAGGCCAAGGAGAGCTCCAGGTATTCCAAATATAGCCCAGGTGTCAGCTGGGCTCTCTCTCCCTTGACTTCTAGATAAAATTGTCTAAGTAACATTGCTTCAAGCCCTCACTCTCTGTCTTTGGAAAATTCCAAGCCCTTCCAAGGTTTTCCCACTGTGGTTACCTTTGGTGGTCAGCTCTGGCTCTGAACTCTGATTCCATGGAATGAATGCAGTTTATAGACTACCTGAGTCCCTGTGCAGTTCCTGTTCTGTGCTCTTGGGGTCCCAGAGCCTCAGTTCAGCCTGTTACATGATTCTACAAAACACCTAAACAGGGAGGGATTTATGTCACAGCATTTGGGGTTACCAGATAATATTCAGTTAAATTTGAATTTCAGATAAACGATGTATAATGACCACTGTATGATCTGGTCACATATTTTTGCATAAACGTGGCCACCCTAGCAACAATACCACCAACTTCAACCTGCACACGAGACACCTTTGGTCCTCGGCCGCCCATCCACCAGGGCCTTCTCCCGCTTCATGTCTTCTCTGGGGTCCTCAGCACCGACCATCTCATTGGCTCTCTGCTCCTCTCTACTGTTTCTCTCCTCATCCTCCTTCCTTCCGCCCACTGCAGGTTGTATATCTAAAACCATCTGGCTCTGAGCACAACAAAGAGCTTTTGATTCACTTAGATCTGCTCTCCTTCCAAGATAGTTCCCCCACTTACATAAATATCCTATGACAACTCATGTAACCTGAGCCACCACAGTGACGGCAAGGCCTCCTCTTCTACTCAAGACAGTCACGTTGATCACCTGCTGGTGCTCCTGGTGGAGGAAGTGTGTTAGGCTGAACTGTCCATACGTTTGAGCACACATTCATTGCCTCCCTAAAACTTCATAGGCCCTGGGAATAAAACAGTGAACGAGACAAGGTATGGGGCACAGGGTGGTGAGTGAGGGCTCAGGGAAGGCAGCCACTGGACCTTGCAGCTGATGCAGGGTGAAGGAATACCTAGTGAGCAGTGAAATCCTGGAGGGCTTTCTGGAGGAGGTGTCATTTCATCTAGTCCAGAATGGATGAAAGGGACTTCACAGGCCAAACAAAGTAGGCAGATATTTTAAGCAGAGAAAATACAGGCACAGGGAATGATAGAGAATTTGGTACTGAGGAAGAAGTGCATGAGAGGCCAGCCAGATGGCCCAGAGAGTTTGGTGTGCCTCTGCTTTTGTGTGCCCCTGATCACAGCAGAAAGAGCCCATTTCCACTAGTCCAAAAAGGAGAAGGAGCAGAAAGTGTATTCATTTCCTACCATGGGTGACAAGTTAGCAAAAGCTTAACACCTTAAAACAGACCTGGTTTATCCTCTGCTTCATCCCAAGGTCTCTTACAGTCAGGATGTCGCCTGGGGCTGGGCTTTTATCTGAGACTCAACTGCAGAAGAATTCACCTTCTAGCTCACTTACCTGGTTGCTGGTGGAATCCAGTTCCTTGCCGGTTGTTGGACTGAGGGCCAACACTGTCTATTAACTGAGAACCCTCCAGACATTGTGCATGGAGCCCTCTGAAGTGCACTTGCTTCAGCAAAGCATGCAAGCGAGGAAGGCAATAGAGTCTTCCAGCAAGGTTGAAGTTGCATGTTTATGAGGTCTACTTGTGGAAATGAGGTCCCACCACCTTTGCAGTGCTCTGTCGGTTAGAAGCAGGTCATAGGCCCTGCCCACACTGGAGAGAGTGGGTTACACAAAGGCAAATGCCAGGACGTGGGGGTGCTGGGAGCCATCCCAAGGTCCATCTGCCAAGTTAAGCAACAGCAAGTTGTGGTGGGGGATGGGTGGGCACTGAGAGGTCCCTTGGGGGAGGGAAGTGGCTTATGAGAGAGGGGCAGGGAGACCTCCCTAGGAGAGATTTCCTAAATGCTATGGCTCCTACAGGCTAGGAAGGGCTGGCTTCCTACTATCCACCCTGCACTGGGATGATGTCCCGTCTCTGGAAGGGGCCGGATGCCTTTGAGTTAGGCCGAAGCTCTGTCACAATGAGCAAAGGCCCTTTCACCCTGGTTTTACCCCTGGGGGGCCTGGTACACATTGCCAAGGGGGTTGATGAGGATATAAATTAGGGTAGCGGCCATAAGGCTGGGAAAGAAAGATTGGGACAGGATTTGGAATATAATGTTGGGGTACTTACGACCATTTGGATGTGGGAGGGACAGTATGTGCCAGGTGTGGGGTAAGATTCTACAGCAGAAATTGGGTGGTCAGAGCCATCATTAACCAACAGGAAAAGCATAGGTGAAGGCTCTGGTCATGCTGCTTCTGAGAAAAGGATGCTGATAATTTCCTGTATTGTTTCGGAGCTCAAGACCAGGATGCGGGCTAGGGATGGATAACTGGGAATCACAGTCAGGAGTGTGGAACCTCCTCTGTGAGGCAAAGCGCCCGAGCAGGCAAGAGTCAACCCAGGACAGATGCCCTGGGGAGCATCCAGGCAGAGGGAACCAGAGAAGGAGGAGGAGCCAGGGAGGGCTGAGAGTGCCCAGGGAGCAGGTGGGCAGCCAGGATGCACCATGTATGCGGAGCACAGGGCGGAGTGGTTGGCTGCGTCAGAGCTGTATGGACAGGAGAATGGCTGTCACAATCATTGTGACTTTGTAGAGTTGGATGCAGGAGCAGAGGGGGACAAAGCCCTATTGCAAGGGGCTGTAGAGGAAATGGGAGGTGAAAAACACCAAATGCAGATGATGTTTTAAAAGTAGTCACTAAGGCTCAGTGGGCAAGAGTTTAGAATGCTGGTCCGCCTCGAGGCAAGCCCTGAGCCCTGCGAGGAGTGGGGAGCAAGCACCCCTGCTGGGGCTGTGGTGAGGCGAATGAGAGCTCAGGCCTCTGCTTCTTTCTGCTCCTCCCTTTTTCTTAAAACCATTACATTCCACAGCTCAAGTGTCACAAATCCCTGCCTGGGCCTCTACTGATTTTCCCACCCCTACCCCCTTCTCCCATCACCCTGGAACGTGTGAAGCTCTTCCAAACCTCAGAGCCCATCTGTGTGGAGTTTCCCCTGCTTGGTCCACTCTCTGACTTAACTATCATCAATCACCCTTCAGGGATTACTCAAATGTCATTCCTTAAAGAAATCTTCCCTGGCCCCTGACCCGAGTCCGACTCCCTGGTGTCCTATCTACACCACGTGACACAGTTCCCGGCAACCTAACAGGATTGTGACACATTTGTGCGTGAATATGACGACTGCCTGTGTGACCTTGGACGTGTCGCTTCCCCTGGCTGGGATGTAAAGCTTCCTCTGCTGTAGCAGGAAGGACGACTATGCAGCTCTAAGATCATTCAGCCTTGGCAAGCTAGGACTCCTCGGCTCCACTGTCCAGGTTTTTCATAAGGATTCATTGACTAATGCTTGTGGGAGGGTTTGGGGAGTCCCCAGCGAGGGGTGGGAGGCTGGGGAGTTTGGCCCAGCTGTGGAGTACCTTTGGCAAGGTCCACTCACCCACATTCTTTCCCAGCTCCCCGTAGGGCCTGCAGCCCCTGCTGTGTCTTTATGGGAAGGGCTGGGGGACAGTCGAAGCTGAACCCACAGCCTTCCATTCTAGTGCTTGGGCTCCAATTCAGTGAGCTGGGAAGTCCAACACCAGCATCTGCTCCTAGAGAATAAGGGCTCTGTATGACTTTGTAACCACTGACAGTGCGTTCGTACACAGAATGTGCAGAGGGACAGGGCGCACAGTCAATGCCCTGGAGAGTCCATCTGCATCGCCCTGAGACCAGGGGGGCGCTAATACCTCTAAGTCTCTAGGACATTCATTGCCTCATGCTCTGGGTCTTCCCTGTCTCCACAGACCCCAGGGCCGTGCAGTTAGGCCCTGGGGGTTCAGCGCAGGCAGGGAGGGAGGGTAACTTGTGGGACTCTCTGGATGTTGCAGTATTTGCATCTCCGCCATGCAAGGGGCTGAGCAAAACCAGTTTAGTCACTAGAAACTTGGTGGCGTGCAGGTGCAGCTTTCATGAGAGTTGGCAACAGGGTTGTGTGCAGACGGCAGCTGCAGTGGTGAGCTGGGCCAGTTTCACATTGCGATCTCTTTACCTCTCAGAAGGACCTACAGGTTGGTGTTTATAGATGTTGAAACTGAGACTGAGATATGTAAATAATTTGTAATCGGCCGATCTGGGACTCAGACTCAGGCTTCTGATTCTACAGCCACATTTGCCTGCCGCCCACCATGCTGTGTCCCCCACCTTGGGCCCCCTGTCAGGTTACTGGTGCTCCCTGCCTCACGTGTAGCCTTCTCGAGCCCTGGCCTCTTTTGAGAGGGGCTGGGAAAATGGTGAGTTTCTAGAAACTTGTGAAAGCACAGCCTGAGGGAATGGTGGCCTGGGCTCCAGCTGCAGGCCCTGCCGCAGGGCTTCTCTGACCGATGCAGCGGCTTCTGGAGAGAAGCAAACGTGAGTCTGGAGCGGGAGACAAGCAGGCTATCCCTGCAAGTTGGCTGACATTGAGACAGACCTGTAGTGGCCAGCTGACGGCCTCAGATCTTTTTGAAATGGCGTAATGGACTGTCCAGTTGACTGTTGCATTAGCTGGAGACATGCCTTCTCTCTCTCAGAGCGTGCACTTGTGTACACACACGCACACACACATGCATACACCGTGGGTGTGGGACTGGAGCACACAGGATTTTTAACAGCTCTAAAGGACCTTAGAGCTCATTGGGTCCAGTGTTCCCTAGGCTACCCTGATGTCAAGAATCTCGTGAAGTGGACTTGGTGCCTGTGGCTCAGTGGGCTAAGGCGCCAGCCATGTACACCTGAGCTGGCGGGTTTGAATCCAGCCTGGGCCCACCAAACAACAACAACGGCTGCAACCAGAAAAGAATCTCGTGAAGTGCTCCTTTAAAAGACAAATCCTAACCTGGGCCCTGTTCCGGAACCAGTATCCCTACAGGGATTAGAGAAGTGGATGTTTTACTGAGTGCCTGCGAGATCCTTATCACCAGCAGAGAGTGGAAACCCGGAACTGAGACCAAGTCCTTTATTTTTATTAGCCACGTTTTAGTGATCTGGAGAGGCCGGGTGGGCTGCCCAAGTCACACGGTGAGCTGGCAGCAGGACAGGCACGTGGATTCCCAAGGCTGGGTCCTCTGTTACGCTACCCCATTTATCATGACCACGCAGAGGAAGAAGACGGGGAGGAGGTCACAGTCACCGAGTGGCGACCATGGACTGGGGACTGCTTGATAACTTAGTGGCTGGAGCTAGGGACTCCCAAGGGAGCCACGTGCCGTGCTGGGTGCCTTTCCTGCGTCTGCCCTGTGATCCTCACATCAGCCCTTGGCTGGTGACGGTCACCCTCCTGCGTGAGAGCGGGAGACAGGCTTGGAGGCCAACACCTCCTGGGGCCCCAGAGGTCCAAGTGGCCGTGGCAGAACCTGGATCTGTGACAGCTCAGCTAGAAGGACCCCTGAGAGCCCAGACACTGTCTTTGCTCTCTTCTGTAAAGTCACTTTACAGGGCTTATTTCACCACGTGCTCACAGACACCTTGCAACGTAGGCAGTTTCTCTTTTTAAGTTGAAGAAGCTCCAGGTGGTGAGGAAAGGCCAGCAGGACTGAGCCCAGGTGTGTCTTACACCAAACCCACACGCTTTTGTGAACTGAAATAAAACATTAAGGCTCCCTCCGCACCCCAGTGACTGACTGGACCCCCTCTTGGCCAAGAGGATCTAGCCGTGAGAAAGGAGATGGGACCTGCCTCATCGTGCCCCCTCCCCGTCCTAGAGACGTCCCCTGTGACTCACCGACAGGCCTAAGGCTATGCAAGAACTGCCTGCAGGCCCTCGATATACACAACTAACCACTGGAGTCTGTCTGATATTTTGTCTCTGATTAACAGACTTTAAGTATTCCTTTTCAGGGGCTCCTGGTCCTTTAGACAGAACCTAACTCTTTCAGTCAATTGTCAGCTAAAGAATCTTTAAACCCATCAACCTGGAAGCCCCCTCTTTCCAGATGTACCACCTTTGGGGGCCAAGCCAAAGTATGTTCTCCATGTATTGATTTATGGTCTCACCTGTCATTTCTGTCTTCCTAAAATGTATAAAACCAAACTGCAACCCCCACTACCGAGAGTCCATTTGTTCAAGGCATTATGGTCCTCCAATTTGGCTCAGAATAAACCTCCTTAAATGGTTTTACAGAGTATGTCTTCTTTTCCGTGGACACTTCTCAGCACACGGGAGGCTTTCCAGGCTCTTTTCTGGGGCCCAGGCTGCCTCTCCTGACTGTTCCTGCTGGAGCCCTCACCCCACCTGTCTGTCTGCCCCGCAGTCTCCTCCGCTGTGGCCCTGAGCTGCCAGGTCTTCAATGCTGTGGTGTCTTCTCCATTTCTGTTTGTCCCCAGGTGCTGTCCTGACTCTAAACTGCTCTGAAGATTCAGGCTTGGTACGCTTCTTAAAAGGTCCAGATGGTAAATATTTCAGGCCATGGGTGCCAGACCTTCTCTATCGCAGCCCCTCAACCCGGCCTATGCGGCCTGTGTGGTGTCAGCCACAGAGCGTGTGCGGTGGACGAGCCTGGCTCAGTGCTGCTGTATTTTATGGACTGTAGTTTGCCCATCACTGTTCTAGAAGAATGCCGGGGATTTCCTGTTTGAGCAGATTTGCTCCTACTCTTTGTGGGAGAGAAAATGTGTCTGTGTTTAAGAAGAGCCCTGATGTGTCTGGCCCCCGGGACACTGATGCCTAAAATGCTAGAGGCGACTGCCTAGTCCTCAGTGACTGTTAGTTCCTTTAATTCACTTTGTAGGATACTCTCGGTCACCTACCACGTGGTGGATGCTGTGCTGAGCCTTGGTGAGACCGGAGAGAACGCGGTGTCCTAGCAGAACTTCCGGCTCAGTTTCCCCTGGGGCGACCAGTGTGACGGGCACTCGCTAGCAGGGGAAAGCAGGGACTCAACTTAGCTGACCAGGGACGACTTCTCTGAAGAGGCAACATGTGTGTGGATTCCCTTGACTGGGAATTATCCAAGTGAGGGTGTGACACCAGTGTGAAGAGAGAATCTGCAAGTGGCAGATTTCACATGTCATTTTTAGGGAATCCGTATACTGCTACATCAAACCTTTGGGGGGAGTAGGATTCTTTTAGACAACAGGAACATCTGATTTTCCCACCAGCAGATGGATCTGGCTGTTGAGCCTGGTCCATGATCCAAATGGCCCATCTCCAGCCTGGGAGAAGGGGAAGGTGTAGCTGGCATTTTTTGGCCAATTGACACAGATGGAGACAAAACTGTGCACCATTTCCATTGGTTTCTTCAGGCTTTCCCTTAAGCTGAATCTCTCAGATTATTCAAAAGGATCTATGTCACAAACTGCAATAGATAGAATGTTATTTTTAAGAAAAATCTTTAAAATTCAGCATTCATAATGTAATCTTTATTTGAAATGTAAAATGACTTACTGCCTTTTTTCTTTTTCTTTTTCTTTTTTTTTTGAGACAGAGTCTCACTCTTTGCTCTGGGTAGAGTGCCATGACATCATAGCTCACGACCACCTAAAACTCCTGGGCTCAAGTGACCCCCTTGCCTCCTGAGAAACTGGGACTACAGGCACTCTGCGAGGTCACAATGCCCGGGTAGTTTTTCTATTTTAAGTAGAGAAGGGGTCTTGTTTTTTCTCAAAAACAAGGTCTCAAACTTCTGAGCTCAAGCAATCCCCCTGCCTTGGCCTCCCAGAGTGCTCAGATTATAGGTGTCAGTCACCGCACCCAGCTCTATTGCCCTTTTTCCTAGAAAAAAATACAAAAAACTTACCTAGTTAATTGGGATCAAAAGACTCAATTTTATTTTTTTAGGGAAATATAAGAAATATCAATAATATAAGTGTGTTAAACTAACATTGGATTCAAATACTCATTTTAATTTTTTATTCCTTTTGAAAATTTTTTAAATTTTTTATTTTTTTATTAAATCTTAACTGTATACATTTATGGGAGACAGTGTGCTGATTTGATATACCATGTGGAATGCTTACATCAAACTGATCAACATAACCATCACTTTACTTACGTATTTAATAAAGTCACTTATCTTATAAACATTTTTCAGATGGCATCATGTGCTATGCACTGGGCTACAAAAATAAAAAAGACATAGATCTTAAGATCCATGTTTCTTTTTTCATATAGTCTTAGGCGTGTCTGTGCTGTTGATTTAGCTCAGGACACAGGTGCCGTTGGCTCGTGTTTAGCACCTTCCCCACATGGCCTCGCCTCTTTCCCCAACAGGAAACTGCCTGAGCAGAAGCCGTGTGCCCCAGGTTAGCCCATGGGCTGCATCGACTGTGGGCTTTGTGCATGTTGGGGGATGATGGCCAAGGTCATAAGGAGAGTCGGGGGCAGTGGTGGCAGTGTGGCGTAAAAGGAGACAGTGCATACTGGTCAACTCCTTGCTCCCCACTCGTGGCTCTGTTCCCAGCACAGACACTTTTGTAGGATATTCTTGGTCACCTACCACGTGGTGATGGGAACAGGCTTTGTGTTCCCAGCACAGACACTTTCTCTGGGGGAATCTGAGCTCTAGTGGTGAGAAAAATGGCTGATAGTAAGTCCCTGGAGCAGCTTGGTGTGGAGTTTCCAAACCATTTCACATCCAGCAGCTTTTAGGAAGGACAAGAGGCCACCCACCCTTGGGTCATTGAAAAGAGGCTGCTTCTTGTGAGAGGTTACAAGCGAGTGGGCACCGGCGAGGGGCTGCGGTATATGTGAGGGGGTGGGGGAAGGCGGAGGTTAGGGGAGGTGCACTGGCCTGTGATCAGTGACAGAGACCTCAGAGAAGGGACTCAGGGAAGAGAGGGAAAGAGGGCAGCTGGCCTTAGAGGAGGCTGATCCTGCCTGGGGGAGTCCCCCCACCCTCCCCGCACTGATCCTCAGCATTTACTGCGGCTTTGTGGGGTTTCTGGGTTTCCTGAGCTGAAAAGCATCCTGCTGGCAGCTCCGGACAGAGTACCAGATGGCCCACGTCAGCGAGGCAGGCGGGAAGGGGCTCACTGTCCTTCTAGGTGTTTGTTTCATCCCCATTACAATTTCCAGAGCTGCCTTGTTTGCAGAACTTAGCACAGAAGCCCAGCCTATGTGTGTACCCACTCCCTGGATGGCAGGTAGTTTCACCCAAGTGCCAATTCTGCACCATGCTAGAGTCTCCCAAGGACTTTCCTGAGACACAGGTCTTATGCCACCTCTGGTCCTGCAAGAAAGAGGCTGACTCTTGATGACTGTCAGGGATGGATGTGCCACCAATTGACAATCTCTACCACTCAATGTGTGTCCCTGCTACCCAGACCTACACATGTTATGCTGTGGGCCCTTGACAAATTTCTGCCAAACGGAATGGAATCCACCTAGAATGCCTCTCCTTTTACGTGTCCCGTAGAGTCTGTCGTCCTTGGATGGTTCGGCAGGTGAAAAGTGGCTACTGCCTTCTGAGTAGCCCTGGAAAGGTATTAATAATTGTTGGGCAGAGCAGAGGGGAGGCAGTGGGTGCCTTCCTTCATTCAACAGGTGTTTGCTCAGTGTCTACTGAGGGCCGAGGTGTGGGCTGAGTGCTGGGGACACTGTGTGTGGTGGAGCTGGGACACACTAGAGCCCCCTCTCTGCTGAGGCAGAGAGCAGTGAAGAGACCTCTCTCCCCACAAGGGTTGGAGAAGTCCTGCTATAGGTCGGAAGCGTGTTTCTGAGTTGCCGAGGTGTGGGTGAGCTTCCACAGGAGGCTCTGCTCAGCCCTCTGCAGAAATCTTTGCCTCTGGCCTGAGCAGTGGCCCTTCTTCCCACTGCAGTTCAGGCCTCTTAGGTTCCTCCAGGATGCTTGTAGCATCCACTTGGCCAGTAAGCTCTTCTGCCTCTTCAAGCTGTATACATGGTGCAGAACTTGAACTTGAAGTGCTTTCTAAATATAAGCTGGCTGCCTGTGCCCTGCTAAGATCTTGCAGTTCTGGAAGAAGCAGATAAAGAATGCAGAAGGTCTTCTGGTTTTCAACCTAGCAGGCTGCCTCCCCTGCCTTCAGCGGGCCCCTCCCAAAGCCCACTGGGCAGGTCTGGCTTCCCACTCCCAACACATGCAATCCCTAGATAAGGATGTTCTGAGAACCTGAGTAGCAAGAGTTTCATTACCACTCATTTGGGTAAGTCCCGATGTCTGTGTCCTTCTGATCAGGTCCTAAAACCTCAGAATCTGCCACTTCCTGCACTTCAGATGGTTCAAGATGTGTTTTGAAAAACACAGAAGTTAATACTGCAAGTCACAAATAAAGATCTCTGAAGACTATACTGTAAATAAAAGCAGGAGCCTTTTGGGTTTTGTTTTCTAAATTTTGGCAAATGAAGTGAGTTAAGTTTTTACCTGTGGAAGCATTCAAACCCTTGCATGTGTAAGGAGCCACATCACGTATGCTTGGGCAGATGTCTCTGTGTGAGTGACACACACATACACTACCACACCCTCACACCCTACCTCGCCTTCTGATCTCTTACTGGGGATAGTAGTTTGTAAAGGTTTTTATATTCCACAATGTGGAGCTTGGAAATGTTCGTTGTTACTTTGTTCATTAACAAGTTTTCCCTGTCTTCCTCCCGTTACACCAGATACTTGTCATGAATACAACTCAAGTGCCAATTCTCGGGGATTCCAAAGCTTCCCCAGGTGTGTGACCTCCTTCCTCCTTTTAGAGGGAGTGTGGTGTGACAGGATGCACCAGGCCTCTGACGTCAAAGTGACTCATGTCACTCACTGGATATGTGTGGCAAGCTGCGTGACCTTGGGGAGTGGCATAATCACTGGAGCCTTGGTTTTCTGATTAGTAAAAACAGTACAAATGACAATGCCACCTCACAAGGTTGTGGTTAGGATTAAAGGAGATGGCAATGCTTCCTAGTCACCACATGGGACATACTTAGTAAAGTGAGCTTCTTTTCCCTTGTGACTAATGGAAGAATTTTATCCACTGCAGAGAGGAGCCTTCAGGGTCAAGGCCACCCCCACATCTGGGCTTCCCCAGACCTCTTAGCACCCACATGCAGAATCAGCACCAAGTCTCAGCTGGCAGCAGGCCCTTGGAGAAGGGTTGCAAACCCAGTTGGATTGAATGAACCCCTGGATGGACAGCCTGGGATTGACTCCCTGTAGGGGGTTAGGGAGGAACTTACTTCTGCAGGAGGGAGCCCATTTCACTGTCAGACATGTCACATACTTAGGAGGTACTTCCTGAAGACACTGGATGAGAACTGCTGGGAAATGGGGTTGGGTTGGCTGTCATTTGGGAGGGAAGTGCCTTGGAGAACACTGTTCGTGCTGTGTATTTGTCCCCAGGATCAAGAAGACAGTGTGGCCCTTCCACTGAGATCCTTGCTCACTGCTGCTTATTGCCCCCAGCCTTTCTTGCAAGTACAAACTGACGGTGTAGAATGCGTTTTCTTTTTCCTCTGATGATAGTATTAACTGGGCATTACCACGGACCAAAGCCACAGTCATGACCTCATCGTGTTGCTTCTGGGCAAGAACTAAGCAAATCCAAATGTGAATTTAAACTGCACACATTTCTGGAAATTCACTGTCAAATGCCTTAAATCTCAACTATTTATATGAATAGGTACCAACTGTGTTGGCTTTTGTCACTGTGTTCTGTAATGACTTACTGGAAAACCCATTGTATGTAGGAGAAGAAAGAAGAAGTGACACCTTGGTGTTGTCTCTGAAACTGTGGCTGGGGACTTCCCTCCTATAAGAACGTGCATAGTTAGTCATCTCAGAGCCGCTGTTTTAGTACCAGGTAGTCACAGGGAGGCCATGTGATAAAGGCTTTGGTTCTGATCCCAGTTCATGTTAAATGGCTGTGGGATGGTAGGAAAATCACCATGTCTGAATCCTAGTTCTCTTTTATGTAATAGAGGGGATATATAAAAATGCTTTCTAAGGATTTGTTTCTGCTCTGACATTTTGTGATGTTAGTGTAACCACAAAACTTACAGATCTGCAGAACTTTAGTCCAGATCCTCACCACTTTCCATAAAGCCATGAGGAGATTCTGCTAACAGAACTCAGTGTCTCTTCCTGGGCCCATCCTCAGTCTTCCAGATACCTGAATGGCCTTTCTCAAACATACAACTAATGCCTTTCACCCCCTTTAAAAATTTCCATCTGAGCTATTTGCTGCTTTCCTTCTTGACGATGGGTTGTATTTTTCTTTTCTTCACATGTCTAGTAATTTTTGATGGTGTGCTGAACTTTATCGACAGTACTTTGTAGGGGGCCTAGATTTTCTTGTTTCCTTTAAAATGTAGTAGGGCAAGGGGGGAGAGGGAGCTACACAGGGGTGGGGTGGAGTTTAAACGTCGTGAGTTTCTGGAGGGCAGTTAAATTGCTAGCACATCCTTCTGGTCTTGGCAGGCTAGGTTTTATTCTTTGAAGGGCTTATCTATTTGTGTTTTTTACTTAGTCTAGGGCATGCCTCTTTTCCAACAGTGTGTTCCCTAAAGTATGGTCTTTCTAGTATCACCACTGAAAGCCTGAGGTGCTCAGTGAGGCCTCTGAAAACTCCAGGGTCTCCAATATTGCAGTGTCCCTAATACTGCTGCCTGCTCTCAGCTCTGCAACAGGTGATCTCTGCAGAACCCCACCCAGTGCATATCCACCCTAGTCCTTGACCAAGATCCAGGAAAGCGCTTGCCCAGATATCTGCCCCAACCCTCAACCCCCCACCACTGTGTTGCTCCCTCTCCTTCCTTGCCCTGCCACACACATTCCAGCTGCTTCTGCCGCCCAGCTTAGCTTTACCTCTACCTCCTTGTGCTGTGGAAGGAAAAATCGCCTGAGGTGGAATGCCAGGCTGATCATGGGCCTTACCTGGTGTGTTTTTCTTCTTCCAGGGATCACAGTCCTACACTGCCTGTTGTTCTTTGCTTAAAGACAGTCACCTCTGGAAATTTTACATCTTTTGTATTAACCTGGATAGAGTTGGAGAACATTGTCTTTAGTACTATCACAAGACTGGAAAAGCAAGTATCCAATGCATTCAATATGAATATGATGCCTAATACACAAGATAAAAACTCGCTTTAATTCAATTTGAGAGTAGGGGAGAGAAAGAGGCAGAAGAGGGGAGGGGGGTTAGTGTGCTCTCACCTAACAGGCACAACGTGAGGGCACTTGGCACATCTCCTGGGTGAGGGGCACGACTACGCGGGGACCTAATCTAACAAATGCAAACAATGTGACCTAATCGTTTTTCCCCTCATGTTAATCTGAAATCAAAACAAACAAAAAATTGCCTCATATATTTTGCCCAGTTTCATGATGGTTTTTGACAGGACGAGTCTAGTACTGGTTAATCTACAATCCATTGGAAACTAAATCCTCATAGCAAGAAGTCTACAGATGATGTCTAAAGCAGAGGCGTTAAGGAACAACCATGTAGGCACATTTTCAGGATATGAAAGCAGTCTGTAGATGATCCAAAGACAGAGGGGGTTGAAAGTAATTACATCTATTCTGGGATTGGGGCTGGTGACATACAGGGCTGGGCTCAAGTGTGTTTTTTTAAGGAAAAGTCCTTCTGTACATTGATTTTTTTAAAACCATGTGTATCCTGGGGGTGGGGGAAGAAAAACCATGTGTAGCTGTTATTGGGTCTTGCTTATCTCTGTCTGAAGCCCAGCCTGAGTCTTGTTTAGCACACAGGGCCCTTTACCCCACTCCTCCCATGCATTTCAAATCTCTCAACAATGAACTAACTGCTCACCTTTTCTCTCACATGCCATGCTCACAGCAGTATGTTGTGGCTCCACTTGAATGAACCCACTCATTTTATCTCATCATTTTGATCCTGAGGCCCTTTTCCCTCATACTTTGGTCTTTAGGGGCAGCGGGACACCCTGTACTTGAGTCTGGCAGGCAGTATGCCAGGGTGTGATAACCTTGGCTAGTCTCTCTTAGCATCATTTCTGGGGGTTTTGTCCATTTTCTGGACAGATGGAGGATCTCCATCTGTCTGTCTCACTGTTTGTCAGGGTCCTGCCTCAGGGGACAGGGTCTGTTAAGATCTGTGGAACTGGTGGTGACTGACTTAAGAAATATAAAGTTAGAAACTATGGCAAAAAAAGAGACATGAAACACCGAATAGAATTAAAGGTGGGAACTTGGGTGTCCATTGCCTGTTTGTGGGATTCTGGCAATGGCCAAGAGTGTTTGCTCCACTCTGCTTTTATTGAATTCTATTTGCCCAGAGGGTAAGATGAGGGAAGGAACAAAGACACCAGCAGTTTCTCTGAGTGAGTATATCAGCATCTACTGTTATTATTTAAGGGTTTGAGTAGCCTTGAGAAATATGAAATCTGAGCCTGGTATTGGGAGAGCCTCCCTCTTGAGATCACACACACAGATTTCTAGGGAGGTGTGAAATTCCACTAGTTCCCTTGGAGTAAAATGCCACCTGTGTTAATCTCCTCTGAGGGATCTGAGAGAGGGAGGAATTTTTCCTCCCATCACCCCCACAGAGGATCTTCCTCTGCAATAAGGGATGTAAGCACTTTTGCCCGTATCTCAGGGCTCAAGCTACTCCCTTGATCTCTGCCCCAGGCAAATGCAAATCTTGACAATAGGTATCTGCTTTGCCTGTTTACTAAGCAGGAAATAACCCAGTTAATGTATCTTTCTAGGTCTTTTCCATAGTCTCGGCTATGGCCATTTTTCCTCAGAGTTTTCACAGACCCAGCAGAGGTGTTTGTAAGCTGTATCCCCAACAGGCTAGAATTTCAGAAAAGGCAGGAAGCTTGCTAGCAATGGCTAGAAACTAGCTGACATTTCTTTGTTCTGACTCACACAGCTTACTTTTTAATTTTCCTCTTTATCTAGGGGTGCTTTCCCTTGCCAAGAATGGGGTCTTCAGTCCCCTTTCTTCCCAGACTGTTAATCACAAATTCACCCAGCTTTCTCATTGAGAACCTAAGAAATGCATACAAATGCATTTGAATTATCATAATGACTATTGCTGGTGGAACAATAAGTGAAATAAAAGTATTGAAATACAATGGCTAAAAAAAAAAAGAAAAAGAAATACAATGGCAAAAATTGTACTTAGTAAATTTTTAAAATTAGTAAAATTTTTTTCCACCAAAAAATTAATCAAAGTTGGTAGGATAAAGGTATATGTGCCTCCATCACAATGACAGAATCTTTATTTGATGTGAATAAAACAAATAGATCTATGAATGAAACCAAGTAATGTACAATGCCAAAGGAAAAAAAAGGAATAGATGACAAAAATAATTATGAGACTATAAAAGTAAAAAGGGAAAAAAAACAGGAAGCTATTTAAGTATGTGGTATTACAAAATTGATGAAGGAAACAAATTGACTCAATAGTTGTGCTGGAAAATGTTTCCTCCCTCCCTCCCTCCCTTCCTCCCTCCCTCCCTCCCTCCCTTCCTTCCTTCCTTCCTTCCTTTCTTTCCTTCTTTCTTTCTTTCTTCCTTTTTTTCTTTCTATCTTTCTGACAGAATGTCTCTGTTGCCCTGGGTAGAGTGCTGTGGTGTCATAGCTCACAGCAGCCTCAAACTCCTAGATGGAAGGAATCTTCTTGCCTTAGCCTTCCAACTAGCTGGGACTACAGGTGCTGGCCACCATACCAGGCTAGTTTTTCTATTTTAATAAAGATGGAGTCTCACTCTTGCTCAGGCTGGTCTCAAACTCTTGAGCTCAAGCAATCCACCTATTTCAGCCTCCTAGAGTGCTAGAATTATAGGCATAAGCCGCTATGCCCCTGGAAAATATTTTCATAAAAATTCATTAATGCTGATGTAATTCAAAGAAAAAATATTTGTATTTAAAATATTCCCAGGATGAAAATGATGTGTTCCAAAATTCCACTGTGGTTTTCCATTTCTCCACGTTTTGGTTGAAGACCATCCTTTTGTCTAGAAGATTCTCTTTGACTTGGCTCCTACCCAACTTCTAGTCACCCCACAACAAGCCCAAGCATTGCCTCCTCTCTGAAGCTTTCCCTGTAATTTGAGGCACAGCTAGCTTTTCCATCTCTGTGCACCCAGCCTTCTCTGTCCATCCTGTTCTGTGGCTTCACCATGTTGTGGCAAACACACGTCAGCCTGCAGGCTGTGAGCTCTTTGAAGGGGAGTGCTTTTCCAAGCATTCAGATGTTTTTGGTTTGGGGTTCAGTACATATTTGTGGAATACATGAGTATGTAGCCCTTGCTGAGCACTAGAAGAAGAGAGGAAAAGAAGCAATGATGTGGTGGAGACACAGCCCTGCCCTCAGGGAGTGCACTGTCTGGCAGGCAGATAGAAGCTAAGAGAGGTTTAAAAAATGACCACAGTGGGAGGCCAAGCGAGGCACTGTGCCCAGGGAGGGCAAGCTCAGAGCTGCCTGAGAGAATCCAGGATTTCTTTCTTAAAAATACAGTGGGTACGGCGGCGCCTGTGGCTCATCGAGTAGGGCGCCGGCCCCATATACAGAAGGTGGCGGGTTTAGACCTGACCTTGGCCAAACTGCAAAACAGAAAAATAGCCGGGCATTGTGGCGGGCACCTATAGTCCCAGCTACTCGGGAGGCTGAGGCAAGGGAATCACCTAAGCCCAGGAGTTGGAGGTTGCTGTGAGCTGTGTGACGCCACGGCACTCTACCGAGGGCCATAGAGTGAGACTCTGTCTCTACAAAAAAAAAAAAAAAAAAAAAAATACAGTGGGTATTTCTCCTGCAACTTTTTTAAAAAATGAACAAATGTAGAAAATATCACCCATATTTCTTTCACATAATTTAGCCATTTTAATTTTTTTCGGTTTTCTTTTCTCTGTGTAAGTTTGAGACTTTGAGAAAAACTTTGTATAATTTTAAATTCACAGAAAGTTGCAAGAATGGAGCAGAAATGTCCTTCGGCCAGTTTTCCTCAGTGGTGACATCATGTAACCACAATATAATCTCAAAACCAGGAAAATGACATGGGTACAATCCCCAGACCTTACTCAGGTTTCTCTGGATTTATATGCTGTGGCTTTATGTTAGAGTAGTTTTGATAGGCTTGTATGTGTGGTCTTATTTCCTCAATTAACTTTATCTCATACGGATTTCTCAATATTATTGCATCATCTTCGTAACCATCCTTACTTACACTGGCTCTGTAGCAACAGTCGCCCACCTGAGTAGGTTGGTCAAACTCCTACCCCTCTTTTGAAGTTTACGTTGTCTCCAGTTTTACTGTGAGGAACAATTCCATGCTTTATATTCTTTATATATATATAATATATATTTTTTTATCTTTATGTTCTTTATATATATATATACACACACTTCTGTATTGTATTCTTACATGTATGTGTGTATACAAACATACTCTATATTCTTCATATATGCTTGTATATTTTTCTTATGTATACACACACTTTCTTATATATGTGTATTCACAAGTCTATATTTTATGTTCTTCATATATTCTTCTTATATATTATGTTCTTCTTATACATATATGTATATATGCATTCTATATTTTATATTCTTCTTATATATATGTACTTCTTTATTTATATTCTTCTTATGTTACATACACACTTCTGTATTTTGTATTCTTCTTGTATACACACTTCTGTATTTTGTATTCTTTTATATGAAGATAAATTCTCTGAATAATGGAGGGAAGGAGACGGATGGTGACACACGCTTACGGGATGTACAGTCCTATTTTCTTCAGATAGGAAAGATTTAAATATATTTTGAACTGAGTGGAGAGAGACAGTCAAGGATACAAAGGAGAGAGGCTGCTACCCACAGAGCCCAGGAAGAGCCGGGGAGCGGAGCTGGGCTCATGCACAGCCCCACTTTTCCACCCCTCCTTGTATCCAAGTCCTCAGTTGTATAACTCCGGCCCTAAAATCATGGTAGGTATTTTCCCACTGCCTGGGGCTTGCTTCAGCCTCCAGTGTGCCAGCTCTGAGCCTAGGACTCAAGAGGCCCTGAGGACTTCTTGCTCTCTCTCCTGGGATTCTGCCACGGATATGCAAACACACCCAGGCCAGCCTGCTGAAGGGCAAGAGGCTTGTGGAGCAGCACAGGGTCCCCCGCTGCCTCGGCAAGTCTTGGCCTACACGGGCGAACAGCCACAGCCTCCACATGTGGTGTGTCCAGCTCAGATCAGCAAAACTGCCCGGCTGACCTGAAAGACATGAGCAATAAAACCTATTATTGTATGTTACTGAGCTTTTGGGATTGCTTGTTACCCAGCGATTTTGCATCAAAATCTAATCGATACGTGGTGCCCAGCCTGCAGGTAGCGAGAAAGAGGTTTCAGAGCCAGGTAAGTCCAGGCATTGCAGAAAGAGCTGCTTCTCTATGTGAATGTGGTGGTGCACTTGGCAAAGACATTTCTCTTCTGCCTCCAATGCCGGTTGGGCAGAGGATGACCACACATTGCAAATGAACCACTTTATATCACGAATTAAACTATTAAAGATTTCTGTCTCAGTGGTTGGGCGAGGTGGCTTACACCGATAATCCTAGCACTCTGGGAGGCGAGGCGGGTGAATAGCTTGAGTTCAGGAGTTTGAGATCAGCCTAAGCCAGAGCAAGACCCCATCTGTAAAAACAGCCAGGTGTTGTGGCAGGTGACTGTCACAGCTACTCAGGAGCCTGAGGCAAGAATATTACTTAAGCCTAAGAGTTTGAGGTTGCTGTGAGCTATGATGCCACGGTACTCTATTGAGGGTAACAATATGAGACCTAAAAAAGATTTCTGTCTCTGTTACCAGGACCAAGAAGTTAGAGAAAAGAGAAGTTAAATTTTTTTTCTTTTTTTTAAGACAGATTCTCACTCTGTTGCCCTGGGAAGAGTGCCGTGGCAATATAGCTCATAGCAACCTCAAACCCCTGGGCTCAAGTGATCCTCTTGCCTCAGCCCCCCAAGTAGCTGGGATTACAGGCCCCTGCCACAATGCCTGGCTATTTACTTTTAGAGACAGGCTCTCACTCTTGTTCAGGGTGGTCTCAAACTCCTATGCTCAAGCAATCCACCCGCCTGGGCCTCCTACAGTGCTAGGATTATAGGCATGAGCCACCACACCCAGCTGAGAAGTTAAACTTTTATTTAAAGAAAATACAAAGCAGGGCTTCCATGTCCAGGTACTGGGGATGTGCCCTGCAGCAGCGTGAGGCCAGGGGCAGTGAGATGCTTTGAGGACAATGAAGCATGGATGAGAATAGTTGAGAAAAGTGAAGACCTTTTTGTTCCTCTTTCTAAACTCAAAAACATTATCTGCAGGATCAGAGTGCATGCTTATACCTTGAGAACCAGAAAGGGTTTCTGTGGTAAGAATGAGAAGGAAATAACACCCATTATTAGGTACAGAACTTCCTTAATATCAAAAAAACTAAGTTATTTCTTTGCTAAAGCCCTTGATGTGCAATGAAAAACTAATTTTTTGCCCCCCAGATAAAGTCGGTTGAATTTTGGCTGGCTTGGTGCCACAAAGAGCTGCATGTTCCCTGTGGAAATGATGAGAGAAAGTAAAAACTAAGGAGTTTCTCCTCTGAAGAATGGTTTTCCTACTCCATATGGTGGGGATCATTCTTCAGCTCCACACTCAAGGGGAAAAGATTCCTGTGGTTAAAAGCTCTGAGATCAGTGCCACGGAGGGAAACTGCTCAAAGAGAGAGTCCTGGGCCGGTAGGACTTTCTCCAGTCCTGTGAGTCAGACAGTCTCGGGACTGAAGCCATCTCAGGAGTCAGCCAGACCACCCTTTCACTTAACAAACGAGAAAAAGGAGGTCCAGGGAGGCGAAAGGACTGGCCCACGGACACACAGCTAGGATGAAAACCCAGACATTTTTATTTCTCTTTTTACCCTCTTTTTGTTCCATTCCCATCAAATTCCAGGAGCAGGGATGGGTGGTTGTTACAGGATCGGTCTAGGAGGACTTCAAACCAGAGCCTGGAGCAAAGCCCCTTTCAGAAATCTCCGCTGGTGCGAGCGGCCTTTCTGCGCTTTACACGACGGTACTGTGCATGGCTGGCTTGCTGTGTGAGGCCTCGGTGTGTCCCTGACCTGCGTGTGCCCTTGGAGCAGTCAGACAGAGCCTGGGCACCCTCCAGGTCAAGCATCCTGGACCCGTTGTGGGGATTCAGGAGATGCTTCTGCCACGAATTGTGTGTTGAAATCTCCTAGAAGCAGTTGAACTCTAGGCCAGATCAGGACCAACTGGGTTTAGATTTCTAGACTGCACCTGACATGCTACTTTTCCATTGGTGACAGAGAGCAGGATGAGCAGGTGAGGACACTGCGGGGAGGGAAAACTGTGTTCCCGAGACCCCTGGGCAGTCAGCCCAAACACAAAAGAGCATGGACCCATTGGTGCCCGCTGTGCAGCTTTGGGAGGTTCCCCTTCCTTCTCTGAGCTGTGGTCTCCCCATCGGTGACATGAAGAGGTGGACTGGATGGTCACTGAGGCCCTTCCCAACTTGGCCATATGTCTGGCCTGGGACCATGTGTCAACTCAAAGCAATTAGCCAAGAGCAGCCGTCTCCAGACATTTCCTTTTGCTCCACCCTGCCCTTGCGTCTGGTTCCTCTCCTGGCATTTTCTATTTTCTGCTCTGTCTGGACAGAGGGCTTGCTTGGCTCTGTGTCCCAGCCTTCCCTAGGAAACTGTCTTTGCCTGGAGCACAGAGCTCTGGGCCGGGGTCTCTTGGGGGCCGCGGAGCAATAGGGATGAAAGGGAAGCCTTAGGGTCAAGATCTTAGGCAGTGGCCAGGCAGAGGGGAAGGGCAGAGGCGGCCTGCCCCAGGGCTCCAGGGCCCCAGGCTATGGCCGTCTCCCTCTGCACCAAGCTCCTCTGCCAGTCCAGTGTGCAGAAGGCTCTGCCATGGAAAAGAGGAGGCAGAGATCATCCCAGGAAGGGGAGAAGTGGCTCTTCATGGTGAGGTCTGGAGACCAGAGCAGGAAGCTCCCAGGGTAGAGAGACCATGGGCAAGCTGGCAGGCAGGCGGGCAGCTCTGCTCAGACCGCTCCCCAAAAGCAGGGTGGCCTCAAACCCTGGGCATGGGGGCCCTATTCTGGCATGGCCTGGCCCAAACCGTAAATTGTGAACTCCCATGTTTCATCCTAAAAATCCTATACCTGGCACAGGATAGGTGCTCTGTAAATGTTCACTGAATTAATGGGATCCTGTGTTCTACTGGGTCATCTGTTAATCCCTGAATTTTGAGCCCTCCAGGGCTTCAAGTATCCCCTGCTCACTGCCTCATGCCCTCTGACAAGCAGTGCTGGGTGGAAAGAGCTCAGCTGGTGTTGTCAGGTGCCCTGAGCTACCACTGGGCTAGGCCGCTGTGCCTGCCTGGGGCTCAGTTTCCCTGTCTGCAGGACAGGGTAGAGCGGCAGGACCGCCCTAGTGTCCACACAGAGCATCTGGGAGAGCTTGGCAAGCCCAGCATTGGGGGGATGTTTGGTGGGAAACTAAACCTCACCAGGGACTAAGCTTATTAAGCCTGAAGCAGCAGGAACCAAAGAGGATGCTCTAGGCCACCTCTGACTGCTTCTCGAATGTTCCAGGCTTTAAGGCTTCTGCTATAACTAGATGCTTAGAAAATGAGCTTCTTTGGATTTTGACCCATGTATGTATCTGTGTAATGCCCAAGTCCGCATCATGCTCTTCAGATTTGTCAGGTTTGTTCATTCATTCATTCATTCAAAAAACACTCATTGAGCACCACAGTGTGGCATGTGGTACCGTCCTCCTCAGGAAGAGAGACTCTGTGACATAAACCGATAATTACACGTCGGCGTGCAAGGTACTACGATAATGGCGTGGATAAGGTGTATGAGTGCTTGGCGGAGGCACCCACCTTTTCCTCTGGAGCAAACAGTGTGTCCTATTCTGGTTGCCTAAGGAGGGAATAGTATCTAAGGAAGAGGACAAGAAAGCTCAGAGAGGTGAGAAGACCTGCCCAAGATCACACAGCCTGTACTGCCTCACTCCAGATCCAGGCTAGAGGGATCACTTTGTATGTTACCCCACAGCCAGGGACAAAGCATCCTCACTCACCTCCTTTTGGGGTTCCTGTAGTAAGTCACATTTGCTTTCTCATCTTTTTTGTTTCCATTCAAAATATTAATCCATAACAAAACTAACTGCTTGCCCAACTTCTTTATAAAAGTGAGCAGTCTAATGGACTTGTATTATCACGTAATAAAATAAAAATAAGGCCGGGCACGGTGGTTCATGCCTGTAATCCCAATACTCTGGGAGGCCAAGGTGGGTGGATTACCTGAGCTCACAGGTTCGAGATCAGCCTGAGCAAGTACTTGACCTCCGTCTCTTGAAAATAGCTGGGTGTTGTGGCGGGTGCCTGTAGTCCCAGCTATTTGGGAGGCTGAGGCAAGAGAACCACTTGAGCCCAAGAAGAAGTTGCAGTGAGCTCTGACACCACAGAACTCCACTGTCTCAAAAAAAAAAAACCAAAAATTAAGATTTTTTAAGATTTTCACCGTCAGCTCTACTTTGAGCTGGATGGTAAATCCCGTCCCTTCTTTCCACCTCTGCAGAGCCCTGGTCTTTAGAGCATGCAGGAATAGAAACCTGCTCATATTTGCAAGCTGTTGGGATCATCCTTACCCCTGGGGGGCCCTTCTCATCCTCCCATGTGTCAAACTTACTTTATTTCTCCTTTTTCCTCCCAGAAATAAGATGATTTCCACAAAAACAAAGAGCTGGGTGGATCACATAAACCAAAGCAGAGGCAGAAGCTGGTTAAACTCTTCCATCTGGGATTCTCGAGAGCAGGTGAACACGTGTGAACTGAGCCCTGACTTCGCTCTGTGACTGTGGCCTAGTCGTTCAGCCTCTGGGCTTCAGCAAGTTCATCTGTCACATAGATACATCAACAGCCAACCAGCACATCCGCAGAAGACAGCAGGGTTTACAGAGCGACCTTTTATGAACAGAAGGGGCATATCAGGCTTCCCTGGGGTGTGTGGGCGAGGTAGCATCAATACTGGAAAGAGATTGAACTTGGGAGTTAGAAAATCCAGTTCAAATTCTGAATGTGTGTCCTGTGAACTGTGTGACCTTGAGCAGGTTTCCAACAGCCCTGGGACTAAGCAGCAAAACTGGAATAAGGATGGCGCCTCCCCTCCCACCTCTGCCCCCAGCGTTCAGAGAATCCACACAGCGGAAGCACTGTCCAGCCGGGCGCCTTGCTGGGTGTCAGTCAGTGCCAAGACCAGGGCTGCCGCTCCCCTTCAGCAGCTGTTGTCCTGCAAGAGAAGGAAGGTCTTGGGAGCTTCAGCCAATATGACCCTGCCAAGATGGGAAAGAAAGCTGACGGTTTCCCGCCGCTCTTATCTATGGCCTAGGCTCCCTCCACAGGCCTCAGCTCCCCTCCGCTTGCCTTCTGTACTCCCTAAAAACACTTTTAGAAGGGCTTGTCTCCCTTCCAACCAGAGCAGCACCCAACACTCCATCTCGCCTGGGGGTGCATTCTCTGCTTCATCTTCTCCAGGGGGTGGTGGTGGTGGTGACATCCCCCTGGGAGCCCCACTTTCCACACCACAGAGCTCCTTTGACCAGGATCTGAATCCCTGGTTTGGGTTCTTTCCACTTTAAGGGGCTCTGCCCAGTTGGAATCAAAAAGAAGCTGCAGGGTTACTGACCTGAGGAGCCCCTCAGCCCAGGGCTTCTCCGTTGGCGGGGGCGGGGGGGGGCATCCCAGCTGCTCTTTGGGAGTTCTGTCCCAGGCCTCTCCAGCCGGTGGGGACCGATTCTGCCTTTTGGAGATTTGCCGGCTACCTCCAGGTGGCCAGCGAGGGTGTGGCAACTTCACAAATAAGGAGAACCAGGATAAGAGGCGATGTTTGCCTCTGTGAAACAAGTCTGTGATAGTTTTGTGATAATTCTGATTAGGCTTCTCCAAAGCCATTGTTCCATCCCCAGTAGCCCTCTTCCATCTTGTTTTAGGAATCAAAGGCCATGGCAGCTCTCCTATCCTTTGAAGTAGGATGTCTATTTGCTTATTTGATTCAGAGAGGCTGAGAACCATATGACTCTGCTTTTCACGTCCCATTTTCTTTCTTTAAGCCGCAGATCCATAAGAAAAAAGCCTCTGTGGAATAAAAAAAATAAAGAGTGTACTCTACCCAGACTATCTGCTAAATAGAAAATACAGGTTGAAATTTGACGGCAAGATACATAAGCTTTATTGGTAATCATTGACCATAAGCCAACGGTCAACATGACCTGAGGTGGTAAATGCTTGATCAATACTCAGACTGTGTCTACAAATTCCACTGTTTGGTCTTCTAGGAGAATGGTGTTTTCTGTGCGGTGTAACCGTTCTTAAAAATATTTAACCTATGAATGCCTGCATCAACAAAGTTAATGTTTCCCTTACATATGTTGGGAGAATAATTTTGGGAGAAAATCCATAAGCATGTCACATAATATTAAGCAGAATACAGTTGAGAAAAGTTGCTTACAAGAATAAAAACAAAGACAGATTTTGTGGTTTCGGGGTACTAGACATAGATTCAGCTTAGCTAAGGTCAGTGGCAAGAAATCAGGGGTGTCCAGGCCCCTGAAGACTCTTGGGGACTTGAGCTGAGAGATTCTACAAACCTGTTGAAGATGTACTCTTCCACTGAGGGGCATGATCAAGGCCAACGAGAATTTCTTCTACAGTTCAAACCATGAGAGAGGTACACCTCAACTTTTTCTCTCGGCTCACTTTTCCCTCATCAGAAAGCCACAGTTTTCTTTCAACCATCCAGTGGAGAGCAGGAAGCCTCATGCCTATCTTGTACCCAACGCCATGGACAGCCCCTGATCGACTATCTCAGTGATAAGATATAGGAGTTTTGGACAACAGTTGGAACAGGCCTCCCTGAAATCTTACCATGGGTTCCAGTTCCTTCTGGAAAGCTGTGCAGAACACACCGTGTGCCTTCTTTCCCATGACTGCCCTTCAAATACATGAGAGCAGGTCTCTAGCCAAAGCATCCAGTTCCTTCAACTCTGGGAATGGTATTTGTGAAGATTTTAGGAGCTTTGGAACCAACTCCATGAACCCCATGAACACTCATCTCCCCAGAAAAATGCACACACACGAGTCTGCATACACCCCCATCTGCAGACGTCCTCTCCCTTCTTAGCTGACCCCTGGATCCCCTTAGCAGTCCGTGGAGCCCAGGTAGGAACCTCACATTAGAACTCTAAAACCAGATGCCAGCGGGGCAAGGGAGCTTAAAGAGCCCCCCTTCTAGGGCTCAGGGGACCAGCCCAGGCCTCAGGACTTAGCTGCCGTATGTCTGGATGGTATAAAGCCGTCAGTGGTGCTCCTTAACGAAGGAAGTTTGAGAGCCGTTTGAGGTTTCCTCCCCAAGGGGGGACACCAGCCAGTGCTGCAGCTCTGGCCTCCTTCCATCCCATCCCTGAACATCCTCAGAAGAGGAGCAGTGAGCTGACCTGCCTGCTGAATCTGGGCAGAAGGAGCCGGGCTTGCAGGGCAGCCCTCCACTGGTCTCCTTGGGAGCCAGCCTCCCTCCGCACAGCCCGTGCAAGTCCTTCCTTCCTGTCACGCCTAAGTCTTACCTGGGGTCATCTGGTGGAACTTTTGTCCCTAAAAGTGCTGATATTTCAGCTTCCATCAGCTGCTCCTTGGTTTGACTTCTCAATATTTTTCGGAATTCAGTCAGAAAAGAGGTGTCCCCTCTCAGGAATCCCGCCTTACACCTATGGGATTGTGCAGGACAAACTGTTTTGGGAGCTGCCTTTTACACTGTCTTTTCACTCCACCGTGCACTGTGATGCTTCTCTATATATTCTGAGCTTCGGAGGAGATTCTAGAGAGAAGAAGGGAGGAAAGAGGCAGAGAGACACAGGGAGACAGAAAGAGAGAAAGGAAGTGAAGGAAGAAAAAGAAGAAGGAAGGACTAGGGAAAGAGAAAGGCCTGGAGACGCGAGAGAGATAGAGAGAGGAAGGAAGTGTGTGTGTGGGGAACCTGAGGTCCGAGAGAAGAGAGGAGCAGGGTGGTGGGGCCGCGGTCACAGCAGGAGTCATGCTGGGCCACAGGGTAGCTCAGGGACCTTTTCCTGCCCCTTCTGTACAATGACAGTTACACTTGGTGGGTGTCCCAAGGGCCATCTTGAGGGATGACCTAGTCTCTGCTAAGCCCAGAGGCGATGTGACTCCCTGAGGAGAAGCATATATTGACAGCAGCTTATGGTAGAAGCCAGACCCGGCAGCGCCCCACTGCCTCTCTGCAGGTGACAGGGATGGCTTCTCCACCCTCCAGAGTTGAGAAGCATTTTGCAGTGACCTTAGAGGATGTGATTGTATATTTAGGTATCCACAGATTTTTCAACATTTTGTCTAACAAAAATGTTCTGTAAGTTGTCTGGGCAACACCTTTTCTGGAGCCTTCCCCGTCCCAGACCCCTCAGCGCCAGCACAGGGAAACTCTTTTTTCTGCCCCACAGCACCCAGGCGGCCTCTGTCTCAGCTCTTATCACACAGCATTGAAATGATCTGAAGTTCATTTCTGGCAGTGATGGACGCTATTCATCTCCGTCTCCTGGGAGCCCAACTGGCAAATGGCCCAGTCAGGTGATGCCCAGACAGTGTCCAGCAGAGCCGCTGCACATCCAAGGAGGTGTCATAAGGAGCCCTGGTAAAGGGAGGGACGGTTTGGGGCACTAAGGATGGGCCCCCATCCCCCATCCTTCATCTTTAACCAGAGCACCTCTGCTCTTTCCCGCTTATGTATTAGGTTTCTGATTGTGATTTCACTTTAAAACAAAAGTTCAAGAATCACCACTCTAGTGTGGTTCCTTGGGTTGTAAGCATTTCACACAGTCCCCCAAAACCACAAAGGAGATAAAGTTTCATATCTGAGCAGCGGCCTGCTTGCCTCTTCCTGCTCTAGTTCCCTTCCCACCTCCAACCCTTCCCTCTCTCGGGGAAATGGATCAGAGCGGGATCGAATACCTGTTATAGCACAAAAACGTTTGTTCTCTATTCAAGGTATTTATTCATCAGTGAAAATCAAAAGGAAGATGTTTCTAAGGAAAAGAAAATCTTTATGGCTGAGTCACTCCAACTTTATTCTCTTAAATCAAAACCAAATTGATGAGTGTTAATGTGGAGGTGCTTAGGTGACCCCCAGGTGAACGTTATACCCCCATCCTGGTACCTTCCAGGTGGGAGGTTAAGAATTAAAAAAAAAAAAAACCACCCAAAAACGCTACCTAAAAAAAAAAAAAAAAAAGACTTACTTAGTACCTGAACAACCAGGACTGTAAGTGGTCCTAAGGTGGGACACAGCTGCAGGTAAAAACAGGACAGTGTGGTGGCCAGAACAAGGCTCTGGGTCCAAAGTGTCTGGATTCTGGGTGCGGCGTTTGTAGCACAGTTGTTATGGCGCCAGCCACATACACTGGAGCTGGCGGGTTCGAAACCTGTCTGGGTCAGCTAAACAACAAAGACAACTGCAACAAAGTGTGTGGATTCTGGTCGCTGGGCTCCACTCTATGACTGTGTGTTCCCAGACATATTATTAACCTCTGAGCCTCAGGTTCCTTCTCAAAGAACTCTTTATTCTGATGATCAAATCAGATGGCGTATATGAACATCTTCTGTGAACTACAAAGACCTATTTACAAATAATGATGATTAGTGATGTTGATCGTAAACCTGAATCTGAAGATGGGGGTGTGGGACGGGAGTGAGTGGGACCATCCCATCTTACTCGTAGCAGAGGACACCTCGTCCAGGAGAAATGAGGCTTCAGGGATTTCAGAAATCTTCTTTGTCAGGCAGCATGGACCTTATTCCCAACCTTAAAAAGATGTGGGTCCTTTTCTTTATACTCCTGGTTCCATGGACTCTCTGGTCCAAGGGAGCCATATAAACTGGGCACGTTGATGAGGAAGGAAAACAAGCAAGTGTGGACCAGCCTGGCCTCTTTCCAGCAAGGGCCTTGCCATGGCCAGTGCTTAATTGCCCTGATCTCCATTAATGGACTCACTGGAGAGCGGCCAATGGCTTAATTGGAGGAGGGGGGCTGGAGGCCAGGAGGCAGCCAGACACCTTGGGTAGAACTGTGAGGGCAGAGGCCATTTCCTGACCACACTGCCTTCTCGTCCCCCTTCAGCCCCTGAGCTCTGCAGCTTGGAGAGCACAGAAATGCCTTGCTGGTGAGGACGATGACAGCTCACGGAGTGGTTTGCAGAGGAGCTGTGGGAGCAGTAGCGACATGTAAAGGTGGCCGTGGCCCAGAAAGAGAAAACAGCAGCTATGCAGTGGCCACACCCAGAGTGGACCCATGCATTCCAATACCAAGTCCAAGGTTCTGTCTGTGGAGTCCTCTGCCTCTGCCTCTGGGAAGGGGGCACCCCGGCCTTCCTTCTTCTTCTCTAAATGCTGTGGATGCCTTACACTGGCTTGAGTTTGATCACATTGGTAACATAAATTATAAGGAAAAAATGCTCACGGGCCACCAATGTTGACTTAAGTTATTTTTATAATGTTACTTAAATATGTACATATATAAAACCAGGAATAAACTCCTAAATCATACAATACTAAGACTAAAGTAAATATACAGATTAAATATCATCAGAAGAATAAAACAATCAAGTTCAAAGAGTCTTTAACATAATCAAGGAGGTGGTTTTGCAGAAAGTCAGTTTCCTATCATAAAATAACAGCCACATTTCAGGGTCTTGGGCATCTGGTCTGCCATAGTCCACACACCAGTCAGCTTTGTGGGAATCACCGCAAACCCTTGGTGCATAAGCTCATGTGGCCTTCATGCAGAACAAACAGGTTGTTTCCTTAGCACATCTGCCTCTGCCCCTCCCCCATTTGTTTATGCCAGTTCAAGTGCTGATTCTTATTGCCAAACTGCTGAGGACAGGTTTGAAGGGCAGGCCTCTGTGGTAAGATGTCATCTGCATTCAGCCACCTTTATACTTTAATTATCATAGACATGAAAACGATTATAAAGATTCTCCAGGCAAACCTCGTGGAGCCCCCATAGGGGTGTCCAACCTTTCTTCTTTTCTGCCACACATTGGAAAAATAAAAGTTGTCTTGGCCCACACATTAAATACACAAACACTAATAAAAGCTCATGAGCAAAAAGAAAAAAAAAAGGTCCATGCTTAACTTCGGTGACATCTGACACGACAGACACCGCAGATAAGCCACAAGGGTTCTCACAAAATCAAGCTGCGGGTTGGACACCCCTTCTAGAATACGGTCACTGGTATGCTTCGTTTCGAAACGCTGCTTCATTTTTCACTAAGGTAAAATACACCATTTTCCAGCATACAGATTAGTGGTAATGAATTAATTTATGTTCTTTTTTATGCCCTTCCTTTCCTTCTCTCTGCTTCCCTTCCTGGCCTCTGCTAACCACCTGTCTAGTCTCCACCGCCTTGCTGCCCTGAGAGCCCCCTTTTTCAGCTCCCGCACCCAAGTGAGAATATGAGATTTTTGTCTTCCTGAGCCTGGCTTATTTCACTTAAGACAATGGTCTTCAGTTCCATCCGTGTTGCTGCAAATGACAGGATTTCATTCTTTTTATGGCTGAATAATATTCCATTGGGCCTATATGCCACATTTTCTTTATGCTGGTAGCTGTTTCGTCCCCAGGATGGGAGGGGAGGGAAAAAAGCTCTCGGGGAGAAGGCAGCCAGGGATTTTGCTCCACACTGCCCCCTCGTGGTGGCCTCCTTGAGCACACCTTCCCCGCACAGTTCTGGAGATTGGGGGTTGGGAGGTGCGGTGGGGACAAGCATGAAGCAAGCCGAGGGGGCAGCGGAGTGGGGATTGGGCAGCGGCGGTGAATGTCGGCATGTTGTCTGGGCTCAGGGTCTTGGGAAACCGGCAGGGATGGGGACTGTGATAACCTAGGTCACGGTTAGGTCTGAGATCTTTGTCTCACGTGATCCCCTCCCTTGCTTCCCAGTGCTGCTCCTGCTGCTCTTGTGGCTACTGTCGAAAAGTGGCTCAGTGTCTGTCCTTGAGAAAGAGTCCCAGACCCGGGGAGGGGAGGGGAGGTCCCTCTGGAGTCAGCGATTGAGGCGGAAGCAGCAAGTAGCATGTGCCCCACGGAAGCCGCCCGCCCCTGGCGCCCTTTTGGGACCCGCCTCTGGGCACCTGTCCAGGAAACTGGAGAAGGGGCGCTGGCTCCAGGGGCAGGGTTTGGACTAGAAGGCCATGCCCAGGGCTCTGGATTCTCCAGCCTTGGTCTCTGCCCCACGCCCTGGTGATGTTGCCAGCGTTCTCTTCAGGAGACCATTTTCAAATACCTGAAGGTTGGATTCCTGGTCTCTTCCCTACTGGGTCCGGCTCTAGAATCCCTTTATCACAAGGACATTTGCAGTAGAATGTTTATTGCAGCTCAATTCACAATTGCTAAGATGTGGAAGCAACCCAAGTGCCCATCAACCTATGAATGGATTAATGAACTTGTGGTATCTATTCACCAGGGAATACTATTCAGCTATAAAAAAGAGAGACTTCACCTCTTTTGTATTTACCTGAGTGGAGATGAAACACGTGCTTCTTAGTAAAATGTCACGAGAATGGAGAAACAAAAATACGGTGTACTCAACACCAATTTGAATCTAATAGAAAAGCAACTACTCAGCCATTAGAGACAGTAACACAAGTATATTCAAGTGGGGGAGGGAGCGGGGAAAGGATAGGAATTGGTAAGCTCTCACCCGACGGGCACATTGTGAGGGTGTACAGCACATTCCCAGGACGAAGGGCTTAACAACAAACAATGTGACCTAATCATTTGTACCCTCATATTAATCTGAATTAAAAAAGAAAAAAGAAAAAAAGGAAATCTTGGGTAGGTGTGTTGGCTCATGTCTCCAATCCTAGCACTCTGGGAGGTGGGTGGATTGCCTGAGCTCATGACTTGGAGACTAGCCTGGGCAGGAGTGAGACCAGCCTGAGCAAGAGCAAGATCCTATCTCTACTAAAAATAGAAAACCTAGCTGGGCATTGTGCTGGGTGCCTGTAGTCCCAGTTACTTGGGAGGCTGAGACAGGAGGATCACTTAAGCCCATGAGTTTGAGGTTGCTGTGAGCTGTAACACCAAGGTACTCATGAGAGAGAAAGAGAGGGAGAGAGAGAGAAAAGAAAGAAAGAAAAGAATTCTAGCCATTTGTGAAGGCTCAGCTACAATCCGGTTTGGATTCACACCAGCCAGCATTCACATCCCAGGGCTACCACTTACTCACTGAACCAAATTTCTAAATGCCTGTGAGCCTCAGTTCTCCTCTGCAAAATGGGAGTTATGGTGCTTTTTGCTCAGACTTAGTGGTAAGAATTAAACAGGCTGAGGTCTTTAAGATGCACGGCTGAGTGCCCAGCACACAGAACGCTCACTCAGTGGTCTCTGGCCCCTGTGCCCTCCGCAGGCCCTGCCAGGCCAGGCCATCCTTTTAGAAGCTTCTCTGCTCCAGGGCTCTTCAGGATTAAGCATGCCCAGTTCTGGCCATGCTAGTGGCTCCGAGACCTCTGCCCACACTGGTCACATCCCCCAGCTGTCCCACGGAAGCCTCTGGAGATGCCGGCACTCCTCTCCGAACATGGACAATCTTGGTTTCACAGTGTGATTTTCATTCTTCCACCCAGAAAACTTTCCCACGCCTGAGCTGCATGAGCAAGTTGTGCATTTGGCCCCTCTCGGGTGTATGCTATGCTCCAGTTTGGAATTGTGGTGAAGCCAAAAGCTATTCTGAGATCCTCTCTCGGCTATTTCAGGCTCTAGCTAAGACACGGGAGAGAGAATCCAGCACTCTCTGCCCATGTCTCAGTCTCAACTTCCAAGAACGGTCCTTTTCTGCTCCGGACACCCTCAGATCCCAAATATCCCCAACCTGGAGGTGGTGTCCGGAACCAGCCGAGAAGAAACAGAGAAGTGTGTGTTCTGCCCGGCCTGTAGCTGAGTCAGGGAGAGTCGAGGAGAGTGTGGGGGCTGAGACTGAGCTCCAGAGAGGCAGCCAGGGCTTTGTGGGGAGGGGGCTGCTTTAGGCTCGCACTAGTTCCTTTGCCACAAATATTATTGTCACGTGTTACATGTCAGTCACTGTCCTAGGCTCTGGGGTATACCTGTGGCCAAATCAGACCCAAATCCCTGCTCCCATGGAGCTCACATGCGACAAAACCCATAATAACTCGGTCACGCTGACCCTTCTAGCTTGCAAGGCACTCTTCCACACCCTTTCTTAATTCATCATCCAGTCGAATACTCTGTGCTGGCAGATGTGTGCCCCGCTGCTTGCCTGTCCTCATCTCATCCTTCTGGTACTCCTCTGGATTAGACACGATTCCATTTTACTGAGCAGGGAATGAAGATTCCAGAAGAGTCAGTCAATTGTGTGAGGTGCCACAGTCAGTAAGTGGCTGAGCAGGAATCTGAACCCAGGGGCGGCTTGAGGGCCCAAGAAAGATTTTCACCACTGTGCAGAGAAGCTCGTGCCATCCTCTTACAGATTTAGAGGCTCAGTGACAACAGAGTCTGGCCAAGGCGAGTTCTGTTCCACGGAATGCCAACTTTGCAGACAGAAGGCGTGCGGTGCTGAGGCCACCCAGTGCAGAATTCCTCCTTCCTGAGCTGAGGGGATGCAGATCTCAACTCTGTTCAGGTGCTTTTGGGTTCTGGACACATTCCGTACTGGGTGGCAACCCACACAAGGGCTGGACGAGCTTGACAGTCCTCCAGGTTTTTGTGAGGGACTGTCAGCCCCTCCATGTCCACCTGGCAGCCCCTCAGGGAATCCTTTCCTACCTGGGACCCTACCAACTTGACTCCATTTGCTTCCTTCTCACCCCCCAGTAAGCAACATACTCCAGCCAGGGTGCAGCTGCCCGCTCTGTGCTCTCACGCTCTCAGCCCACACGTCTGACGCATTGTCCATCTCGCTTTTAGGACTGTCCCTGCTCCATGCGTGTGTGTGACCCTCATAGCACAGGGCTGGGCACTCAGCTGCTGGCTGAATGGCTGCCCAGGGCCAGGCCACTCCTCGCCATTTGCAGGTGCATGGAGAGATTGGGCCAGTTCTTATTTGGCTGCAGCTGCCTCACAAAAGAGGAAAGGTCCTCTGTCCTCTTTCCTGCAGCCTTAGTGTGACCTGTGGCAGTCAACAATTGTTTGTGGCTTCTGAGTCTCCTTGTGTGAAGGCATTTCTGAAGACGTGGCTGGCATTGCAGACACGTGGACTGGCCACACCCGTGTGAAGTGGCTGGGGTCTGAAGCCAGCTGGGGTGTCTTGACCACAAACTGCCCAACCACTGAAGAAATGGGCTACTTCTGGGAGGTGTATAGTGTCACAGAGCGAGGGCCCCAGTGCTGTGGACGATGCGAAGACGACGCACATGTCACGGCTCCGTGACTTGCTCCTTCCTCCCTGAAGCTGCTGCTCTCCCAGGATGTCGGCCTGTGGCAACCCACGGCCTGCCTGTCACTTGGATGGAGCCTGAGTTCGGCTTTCCAGGAAGCTTCTTCCATGTTCTTTTCACAGGTTCTGTTGCCATATGGTCCAGAGGGTCCCATGATCGCTGCTCACACAGCTCTCCCTAGACCCTCCCCTAGCACGGGCCATCCCAACGCACGGAGACCCAGAGAACAGAAACTCCACAGGCTCCAGCCGCGAGGGAGGCTTAGTCGGGTCAACTTGCTTTAAATCCTCATTTTCTCCCAATCCAATAAAAGCCTATTTTTGTCCATAATGTCTACTTTAGGCCAATCCTCAGCTAACTAGTGGCCTGCGGGCTAAATAAGGGAAATGGGCTTTTTTTTGGTTCAGTACAGGATTTTTAAAAAACAGAATGTTTTTAGGCAGGGCAAGCATTTCCGTTTGTCACAGTTCCGACCAGCCTGTCACGTAGTACAAAGAGTGTCAGGAACAATGTAGTGATGAGCCGTGTGGGGCCAGGCCAGGCGGCCTGGGTCTGAGTTCTGGGTTCTCCTTTCTCTAGCTGCACAACTTGACCTTTGACCTCTCTGCACCCCTGGCCTCTTCGCCTATACGGTGGGCATTGTTGTCATCACCATCATCATACCTGGTCCCATTGCACAGATCAGCTGTGAGCATTAAATGAGTCGGTGTGTCCGAGTGTGAAGGGCATGCAGTGAGTTCTTACTACGGGCACTTACTATGGGGCCAGGCTGTACCAAGGATAGGGGAGACATCAGGGAAAATCCCCATCAGGGAAAATCCAGACTTACTATGGGCCAGGCTGTACCAAGGATAGGGGAGACTTCAGGGGAAATCCAGACCAACTCTACCCTATGGCACTTAGAGCCTAGAGGGCGGGACAGGACATACAGCCAGCATAGAATGTTGCAGAGAAAGATGAAGCAGAGAGAAGGGTGAGGATTTCTTCAGGGCCATTTCTAAAAGGTGGTCAGGGAGGCCTCCCCAAGAAGACCACTTTCCAGGAAAGAGCTGAGGGAGGGGAAGGGAGTACCACATAGCGATCTCAGGAGGGGAAGAGGATTGAGCCGAAAGGAATGGCAGCCACAAAGGCTTTGAGGGAGCTGACGATGTTTGATAAGATGTCAGCTATTTTTATTATTACCTGCCTGGCCCGCAAAGGCATCTGAGTTTGTAATGCCCCTATCAACTTTTGTTGAAAGTTGCTGTGGAAACTGGTTCTGTGATTCTGGGCTTGACTGGGAAAAGTCAGAGGGAGTGGAGAGAGCAGGGAAATGCAGGGTGACCGCCGAGGGCGGCATCTCTTCTTGAGGGCAGAGACTGCAGCTCTCAGACTGGGCTTGGTGGGCACCCCCTGTAAGCAGCACTGCCTGTGTGTGCACCTCAAGGCAATCCTGTGCTGCATAGCAGGGGCTGGGGGAGAGGACGGAACAGTGTGGAGAAGGCGAGGGAGGAAATGCACCAAGGACAGGAGGAAGCCTGGCTGTGGGGGTCTGTGTCTCCAGGGGCCGGTAGCTTTGCTTGTGTTTCCAGCCCATTAGAAACAGTCAGTTGGCCTAACCACAGGGATAGCTCATAATCTGTTGCACATCTGAGCAGATTGGAGACATTTTTACCAGAGCTGCTATTTTAGCAGGCAACAATTTGTGTGCCCACCAGGAAACCAGGTTTGGTATGAAAATAGAGACTTCCCCTGGCACTCGCAGTAGCTGGCTTTCTGATGGTGCTGCCTCGTCTGTGAAAACAAGGTCCAAGGGGGTGGGGTGGGGAGAGGGCAGCAGCTCCCGAGGATGTGTTTGCAGACACAGGAGGGAAGGAGGAGAAGTGTTCTAGTCTGTCCCTGATGTCACGTGAGGGGAACAATGCCCGCATCGCATGGCTACCGTCAGGCTCACCCGGGACGTCCTGCAGAGGCTGCCCGGCACAGAGCAGGTGCAGGGAAATGTCACTCCCCTTCTTTCTCTCTGCTGGACCCCAGAAGCCAGCTCCCTAGAGCCACTGAGCTCGCCCCACTAGATCAGGGTAGAGAGAGGGTTCCTCCCTCTGAAAGGTAAGCCCTGGGGGTGGAGGGGAAGAGAAAACATCCAACACAAAACCCCAAGGGGATATGTGGGTGCTCCATGGACCTCATCCCACCAAGGAGACCCTCCCTTGGGGGCTGCGGCTGGGCAGCTGGCCCTGCCCCTCCTCGGGGTGCTGTCTGCCCGCTGCTGGGTGGCTCCCAAGGGCAGGCAGCACAGTGGAACCTGACAAGCCACAGTCCCCAAAGCAGGTATGAAAATCACGAGTTGCGGCTAGCAGGTGGGTGGGTGTGAGGACTGCTCTTGTTTTCTGATCTCTCAACTTTGTTCTTGTCTTCAAAAGATAACCAGGCTGAGCCACAGGCGCCGGCGGCTGGGGCGCCAGCCATGTACACCTGAGCTGGCAGGTTTGAATCCAGCCAGCCCGCCAAACAACAATGACGGCTGCAACCAAAAAATGGCCGGGCGCTGTGGCGGGCGCCTGCAGTCCCAGCTACTTGGGAGGCAGAGGCAAGAGACTCGCTTGAACCCAGGAATTGGAGATTGCTGTGAGCTGTGAAGCCACGGCACCCTATCCAGGGTGACAGCTTGAGGCTCTGTCTCAAAAAAAAAAAAAAAAAAAAAAAAAAGATAACCAGGCTGGGTAGTTTTGATCGCACATATCAGTACCTCATCTCAATTAGCAGAAAGGGAAATTTATCCCCCTAAGAATCCTGAGACATGCAGAATGCCCAGACCTTGAGGCTGTGGCTAGAATGTGAGATGGAAATGCAGCCTATTATTTTGCTCTCTATTCATCTCTGCCTACCTCTTTGTGGCTGCCTACATCTCTGCCTACCTCCCTGATTGTGACTGCAATCCAGCTTTCTGGAAGCATGACTGGCCATCGCTTCCCCCATCAGTGACTTGACTTTCTCAGTGCCCAGTTGAAGATTCTTGGGGAAGAAGTTCATTCATTCAGTATGAGTCAGAGAACATCCTTGGCTCCATCAGCTATGGCCAAGGTGGTGGGGATGTGCTGGAATCAGGGCGCTCTTGCCTTACTTGGGGGGCTGAATGCAGGCCAGGAAGACAGTTCTGTGGATGTCCACAATTCATTTATAGCATTTAATCCTGGCGACATTAGGTGCTTTTCAAGTCTTAGTGGCCGTCTAGGGGCTAATGTCACTATCGCCTCTTCAACAGGGCACAGCCCACATCCTTAGATGGCTGGTAAGAGGTGTGGGCTGGGAAGCTTCCCCAGGGAGAAAGGGGGTGTGGGGATCCTGGTTTTCAGGCAGCCTCCTACTCAGGTGTCTCTACTCCTCTGGTCCCCGCTGCTCCTGTCTGTGGTGGCAGGTGTCTCTACAGGGCAGCTTCGGTGGGAGATTGCACAGAGGTGGGAGATTGCTGTTCCATTCCCATCCCTCTCCTTCTCTGGCTAGGTCCTCCCTCCTGGAAGAACAGCCTGAAGGAACCAATCCCAGCTTTACGAGGGAAGGGAGGTTTATTGTAATTATTCTGGGGTATCTCACACAATCCAAGGGGGCCTTGGGAACGGCAGAGGCGCAGCTCTGGGGCCTCCATGGCAGGAGTTCATGGACTCTCTGGTGCTGCCAATATCATGACTCAGCTCTGATGTCTCTGAGTCCTCATTTCGGAGCCAGGGGAACTGAGGGGTCCTAGTTTGGGTCAGTCATGTGCCCTGGATCAGCAGCTAGTGATGTGGATCACTTTCAATAATAATCAGGAAATACAGTTAATAATATAAATGATAAAGCCAGGAAAGAGACACAGTGAAAAAAATGGATTGAAGTGTGTATGTAGAGTCATATAGGTGAAGAACAAACAGTAAGATACAAAATAAAGTAAATATGACAGCATAATACAATTAAAAAGTCATGAAATAATTTTTTTATTATATTAATGTATTTTGTTGGAAAAAAAGAAAAATTTGCTTATTGGCCTATCACAGTAATAAATAAATGATGTGACAATTTTTGTTTTCATGTGTAACATTTGTAAACTTGTAAATAATTTTACCAATATTAATCTTTGCGATAAAATCTTTGCACTATAATAAGTCATGTCCATCTATCTCTGCTCGTGTCTTTTATTAACTTTAATTTAGACTTTTTTCTTTTATATAAAGTATCATATGAATAAATAGGAAAAGTCTTAAACATAAGGCTAAGTTTAGCAGAGGTTCACAAAAATTCTATTTCACAACAACTTCCAGGAATTACAATTATCATGCAGGTCTGCATGTCTTAGAGACTGATTCTAGTACCTTTCAAATGTTGATACAGTTGAAAAATTTCTAGGAAAGTGGAAAATTTATCATTGAGCTTTTGATTTGCATTACCCTGTTGATTAATAATATTGAACATTTGTTTCGAACACCTGTTGGGCATTTGTGTGTCTTCTTTTGAGAAATGTCTATTCAGATTCCTTGCCTAATTTTTAGTTGGATATTTTTTTTCTGCCAGTGAGTTTTTTGTAACTCTGATTTTTGTAGAACAAAATATTGGGAGTTTTAAGTAAAAATAATTAAAATGTCTGAAAAATGTTCCATTTTCCTAGAAGTTTTGCACTGGAATGTTTATCACAGCTCAATTCACAATCGCCAAAATGTGGAATCAACCCAAGTGCCTATCAACCCATGAATGGATAAATAAACTGTGCTATGTGTATACCATGGAATACTATTTAGACATAAAAAATGGAAATTTTACATCTTTTGCATTTACCTGGATGAATTTGGAAAACATCCTCCTAGGTAAAATACCACGAGAACGGAAAAACAAGTATTCAATGTACTCAATACTAATATGAAACCAAAGGATGAACAACTACATTCACAGGAGAGAAAAACACAACTACATTCAAATGGGGGGAGGGAGAAGAGAGAGGGCTGTGGGGTGCACTGAAAGGGCACAATGGAGGGACGTATACCACATCTCCTGGGTGAAGGACTCAACTGCAACTCGGGCTTTACCTAACAAACACAAACAGTGTAACCAGAATGTTTATACCTTTAAAAGACCCACAATGAGATAACAACTATAACAAAAAAAACATAAAATAAATGCTGATGAGGATATAGAGAAAAAGGAACTCATACACTTTTGGAAAGAATGCAGCTTAGTGTAACCATTATGGAAAACAGTATGGAGGTTTTCTCAAAAAACTAAAAATAGTGCTATCATATAATTCAGCAATCCCACTACTGGGTATTTATCCAAAGGAAAGGAAATTAGGATATCAAAGGGATCCCTGCTTCCCCATGTTTATTGCAGCACCATTCACAATAGCCAAGATACGAAATCAACCTAATTGGTGATGGATGAATGGATAAAGAAAATGCAGTAAATACACACAATGAAATACTATTCGGCTATAAAAAATGAATTTTGTTGTTTGCAGCAATGTGGATGGAACTGGAGATCATTATGTAAGTGAAATAAGCCAGGCACAGAGAGACAAACACTGAGTGTTCTCACTGATGTGGGAGCTAAAAATGTTGATCTCTTGGTGATAGAGCACACTAATAATTACCAGAGGCTGAGAAGGACGCGGGCAGAGGAAGAAGAGAGGCTGGTTAATGGGTACAAGTATACAATTAGTAGGAATAAGTTCTAGTGTTCAAAAATGCAGTAGAGTGAATATAGTTAACAATCATTTGCTGTATATTTCAAAATAGTTACAAGAGTTGAAATGTTCTCAACCACAACAAAGAAATGATAACTATTGGAAGTGGTGGATATCCTAAATACCCTGATTTGATCATTATACACTATATGCATGTATCAGAAATCACTTGAACCCCGTAAGCATGTACAATTATTATGTATCAATAAAAAATCTGGGTTAATTTCTGAATAATGGCAAACATTAACATTATTTGACTCATTGCTTTACATCGAGCGTTCAAGTTCATTCAGACACTGCCCTTCCAATTTCTTCTGGAAGTGTTCAACACCAACATCTCTCACCATTTCTCCCAGCATTCACAGAATGATGTCATCAAAGTAACTCATGTTCTGGTTATTCATTTTTGTAACTGCAGTGCTATTATTGCTTATTTTTAATCTCCTGTTTAGATGCAGGAGTTTGGTGTACCCTGGGGTTTGGCATATGAACTGAGCTGGAATGATTGCACATTGTCAAGAACTTACTTGAAACAAACTTGTGTGGTTGATTCAACATGCCTATTGGGGAGTAACTAAGAGTTTGAATTCATTTCCAAGTAGAATGCAAGTTATGAAGGATAAGTAATAAAAATGTGCTAATTTGAAGCTTGCATGCATATTATTAAAGCTCAACAGTAACACAGCAATTATTTAGAACTTACACCAACAGAAGATTTTTTCAGGAAAGAATATTTATCGCTGACATTGTTTGGAATTGCCAGCACATGGTGGTAATAAAAAGCAGACTGACTTCTAGTTGGCCTTAATGTTTTTAAATTCTCTACAGGCTTCCTTATTACCTGCACCCAGGGCAGAATGCTCCCTTGGCCCAGCCGTGGGTACACTACTACATCCAGCTACTGTGAGCAAGGGGTGAGGATTGTCCTGACGTCATAATACAGAGAAAGACTTTATGAGCCCACACTAGGTTTCACAAGTTTTACTCAGAGGAGAGGGCAGCATGCCGCAGCTCCATGTGGTGACTGTTACTTTCTCCTTCTTGGCTGCTTAACTCAAAACACACACAGAGCACCAAGATGCTCTTGCCCAACTGCTCTGACATGCCCACATGCCACCACAAATGCAATGGGTTCTAATTCAAGATCACATCAACTAGTGCGCCAAGCAAGGTTACATGGAGCTGCTCTTCTCTAAGTCTAGATAGCTGGGTGATTTCCACTTCTTTTATATTTATGTTGAGATTCCATCCGATACTCATCAGATGATGGATTACTTAGCAAACAAACCCACTCATAACACACCCTGTCCTCAAAGTCTAAACCAACACAATTTCCCAGTCTTAATGATATTCCCAGCTATTCCCTGTGTGTAACTTCTTTCTTCTCTGCATAGATTCTGTGTAACCTCCTCCAGGCCGTGCAGAGTTCAGCTGCTGGCCTCAGAAAGAGCACTGCTGAAAAGGGGAGCCCAGTAGGGCGAGTTGTTAGTTTCTTCTGGTTGGTGGGAGTGGAGGTGCAATGGGGGACGTTTCAGAAGGGCTAGAAAGCTTTAGGGCTCCCATTCCTCTATACCTCAATTTAGGTTCCCCTTTCCCTATACCTCAATTTTCATTGCTCCTGTATTCTTTCCCGTCACCACATTGTATTCTCATAGGAAGCCTAACGAATTTTCACATGCAAGTGGGGCTATAATTCAATAGCTTGAAACATCCATTTCTGAACTTGGCTGTTAGTGATTTCAGGCCAGTAGCTGGTGGGACCATATCAGGAGTGGACTTCAGGAGAGACGTCTGGGACTGAGTTTGTTGTTTTCTTACATTAGATCATCCCAGTTTACTCAGAAGCAAATATTAGACCCTGCTGTCTCTGCTGTTCTCATATTTTTTTTTGGAGACACAGTCTCATTCTGTTGTCCTCGGTAGAGTGCTGTGACGTCACAGCTCACAGCGACCTCCAGCTCTTGGGCTTAGGTGATTCTCTTGCCTCAGCCTCCCAAGTCACTAGGACTACAGGCACCTGCCACAACGCCTGGCTATTTTTTGTTGCAGTTTGGCTGGGGCCATGTTTGAACCCGCCACCCTCGGTATATGGGGCCAGCACCCTACCCACTGAGCAACAGGCACTGCCCTATTCTATCTTTTAAACTACCTTGTGGTTGCAGTTATTGGGTCTCCCAAATCTTGCCCCCCAACATGTCCATGCTCCCATACAAGCACAAGAAATACATATATTGCTGTTTTGCTTCTTTTTAGCAAGCACTGTTAATTTCCTATCTCCAAAAATGGGGTAGAGCCTTACTGCCTTCACTGCCACCTCAGAAAAATGACCTGTGACATTTTTCTTGAAGACCTGAAATTCACAGTACACTTTCCAGGACCAATTTATGAATTATTTAATCTTCTTTTTCTTTGAAAACATCAGATAGTGACTCTAGTTGATTTCGGCAAAAAAGTAATGGGGGAGGACATTTCTTGAGATAATACTGGAGCATCTACAGAGGGCAAATTGTTGAAAAAACAACTAAACTCTGGGAAGGGCAGAAACAAGGGCCAGGCCTCTGGCCGCAGTAGCAGGAGTCTGTTTCTCTTCTGTCTAGAACTCTGTGTTATTAATGTGAATCAGCCTCAATGAAAACCAGGCTTAGTGTTTCTCAGGAGAGAATCTGAAGTTGGCTCAGCTTAAAACAGGTGTCTGGCTACAGCCAGGGCAGGCTTATGCAGCTAAGGTGGTGTGTGTGTGTGTGTTGGGGTGGGGGGTACTGTGTATCACAGGCTGTACCCAGAGAAAGGGCAGCCCTCCTGTAAGCATCCCCTTTTGTGTGGGGGATGGAAGTTGGTTCTTGTTTCTTCCGCTTCCTTCGTTACCTTTGCCCTGCCATGTCCCCTGCTCTCTGTGCTTACAAGGCGTCCACTGACTGATTAAAACATGCCATTAGTTAAAAACAGGAGATTACAGAATAGAGTTAAGACCAAGTCAGTCTCTGGGATAGAAGATAATAGTGATTTGGTAAGGGAGAAAGGAAAATAAGGAGACAATTCCAACACTCAGAAGGGAGAATTAAAAAGGAAATCATTCATTTGTGTGCCTCTGAGGCTTGTCTGGGCATCCTCCACTCCTGAGAGCCTTCTCTTCTCTGAACTTCAGCTCTCCAGGCCGTCCTGCCCGTCTGCCTCTGAGCAGGGCTGCCTGCCTTACTCTAGACAGTCCCCCCTATAAGTTCCATCTCCCAAACCATACCCCAAAATCCCCCAAGGACAGAATCAGTGTCTTCTTACAGTTTAGTTTTTGGAAATTCTCAATATATTTTGATATCAGTTGAGGCAAGTTTTGGATTCCCAATCCTCTTGTTTCTCCACTTGCACATGCTCATTTTCATAGATGTTTTAAACTCACTTCATTCTGCATTACCTCCTGTGTTTTTACTGGCTGCCCCTTGAATCCCTCAATTCTTGTTTTCCAGCCATCAAAGAATGAAAGTGAGTGACAAAGAATCAGTTGCAAGCAGAGGGAGGACGTTTATTGAAGTGAAAGCACACTCCCGAGGCTCAGAGCAGACACAAGTCCAAGCAGATTGTAGCCCCGGGATTTTTGTGTCATCCCCTTTTCTCCCATCTGGCCTCTCCTCCTTCGCGATTCTGTCTCTTCTCCTTTTTTCTTAACCAATGGGGATGTTTCTTCCCTGCCCCAGGGTAGGAGAGTTTTTCACCTTTCGTAATGAGGCTGGGCTATGTGGTGGGTCCTCAAGCCCACCGGGGAGGGGAGGGCCAATTGCAAGGTTGTACGTAGTCTGATATTACATGCCCTATGTTGTTCCTGTGGTTTCTTGTGTCCCTTGCAGTTGGCTACCTTCATCTTCTGATTGCTACGGTATCTTTCTCTTTCTCAGCATCCTGTTCATTCAACTGTTGTTGTATTTCTTCTATTCATGTTTTCACTTTTATACCTATGCTAACATTCTATGACACTTGTGGTGACCCTTAATTCTCGGTGTGTCTCCTCACTCATTGTCCCTCTGGTTTACACAGCCCATTCCCTGCTTCCTGTGCTCACGTCTCACTTTCCTACCTACAAGAGTGTCAAGCCTCTTGTCCCCCCATACGCTAAACATGCAACGAATATTCTTTGACAATGACAATTATGATAAGCAGTGCTGAGAAGTTTGTCAGAGGCACGAATGAGAGAAAGAATTGAAGATGTTTTCTTATTTATACCTGTATTTTTAAAAACAACTATTACATTAGTATAGCAATGGATTGTAAAATTAAGGTTCTATTTAGAACAAGATTTAAATGATTATATAAATAGAGTTGGTCCATTTTCCATTCATTATTAATATATATGCTTAGTCCATTGCTGGTTCTCTTTCAAATTCAAGCAGAAGATACATTTCTAACTCTAAATGAGATAATGTCTATAAGAGATCTGGCAAGCTGCTTTGTGAGGAGTGAGCACTCAATAGATAGGAATGAAATACAGTGGTAACAAAAGCAACTCACTTTCAATCACTTTTAGGCTAAACCTTCCATCTAAGGCCATTTTGATCCCTTCAATATCTTCATTCCTGAAACCCTTACAAGAAACTTCCATTTAGCCTAGTGGATATCAAAGGCCTGAGGTAGAAGGACCAGTCATCAGAATCCAACCTCATGGAGGATTTTGTTTCTGATCCCTTTCCTCACTTCTTCCTTTCACTCCTTTGCAGTTCAATGGAAATTATCCTTTTTTAGGGCTCCTTGGTGAGCAAATGTATTGAGATCGAGTTTTGTCTTTTCTTTCTTTTTCTAAACAGGAAACATTTAAAACTATATGTTTATAATTTGCTTGAGAAAAGGCCTTCCTTCTTTCCTTCTTCCTTTCTCCTTGCTGTCAAATAAAAGCATAACTGGAGAGGAAATCATGCTGCAGGGCAACACAGTCAAAATAGTTCCACAGTTGTGTCACCACTCCAGCTCTGAGTCCCTCTCTCTCCCCTAGACATTTTCCTTGGAACGTGCTCTTCTTAGAATAGCTCTGGCAAACTTAAAGCAGTTTACAGTTTGCCTTTTTATAAAGGACCCCATTTCCAAAAGGAGGAATAAGGAAGCAGGCTCTAATCTGGGTTCAAATCTCACCTTAACACTTCCCAGCTGTGTGTTATCTCTTTGCCTCAGTTTTCTGTCTGTAAACGGGGTTAATGATAGATCCTATCTTACAAGGTTATTAAGAATTTAAAAAACACCCAACGCACAATAAGTACTCAATAAACATTAACTCTCACTATTTTTAATGGGCATCTAATTTTTAGGTACCTGCTATGTGCCAGCCACTGTGTGTACAGAAAGTCACATACTATGTAATATTTATTTATTATTAGTCTATCCCAATCTTCACTGGCAAAGGTACTTAGTTTGTTTTGTTCACTGCTGGGTTCTTGTACCTGGAACAATGCCAGGGATATAGTAGGCATCCCAAAATATTATTTGAAGAAATGGATGTTTAGGGAAACTTCTACACACACACACACACACACAGCCACATTCACACACAATTATACACACACACATACACCATACACATATATCTATGTCTGTCTATCTACCCCCATGTAATTACACACACACAATTAAAAATATGCCTTCTTGCCAGGCATCTGGATAATAGACTACCGTATAATTACCTAGCAAAGAGCAGATCGTGAGCAATTTGCTTAGTACAGTGTAATTTCAGAAAATATTGTAGTATACAGAGAAGAGGTTAACACAGCAACTCTAAAGGACTCAGAGAGGAAGGAGTGGGAAGCCGTCTCCAGAGAGGAGATAACGCAGGGGAGCGGACGGAGAAAGCAGCCGGGGGCGGGGAACTGGGGAATCCGGGCCGTCAGGGCCTCGGAGCTGATTGGATGATCGCTGGGAGGCCACACCCACCTCTGACCCCTCCTCCCCAGATAGGCCGCTCCGGGTTTCCACAAGGTTTGCTCCTGGGTGGTGGAGGTGTTCACGCCCTTTGCCAGTTGTTTCCAGGTCTTCCTCTGGACTGTGCATCTAGTGAAGCAGTAGATACTTCTCTCTAGTCATACAAAAGTTGCTTTTCTATTTAGGTCAGTTTGCTCAGTTTCCCAGAGGGGGATTACTTCAAATGACAATTCCTGGACATTTTAAGCCCTTTGCTGAGTCACTGCTTAAGAATTTTCCTGCAAAGGAGACTGAGATTTCACTGACTAAGGCAGCAGGCTGCACCCAGCCCTACCGTCCTAGCATCAGGCCCAAGCTAAACAGAAATTGATTTTGAGGCTGCTGGGTGCTTAACACGGGTGGAGAGAATTCCAGGTATCCCTGACAGAGGAGCCACCTCCTCTCTGTCTGGCGTCGGCCTTTCTCTATGTGCTTTTTCCCTGGAGTCACAGGCTGCAGGGACCTCCAGCCGGAGGGCTCCCCTGATCTGCTCAGTTTCTCCTGGGGCTTCTAGGAGAGCAGAACCCCCACTTCGCTTCCCATCCACTTCTCCAACCTGGTGTCTCTGGAGACAATCTAAGCATTAGTGCTCAAACCAAAGAATGTGAGGGGCTGGGGTGTACCAGCTATCTGCTCTCTGGAGAAACAGCAGGGATCCACATAAAATGTAGATTAGCAGTCACATACTAAGCCAGTAGATCCCTAATAATGTTAGTCCTCCTTATCTGGGAATGTTTGAGGCTTAGGGATACTCAGCATAATTCCATTAGTTTAGCAAATTGATGATGTAGAAAGAGAGCTCTTTATCTACTTAAACAGTAAACTGCTTTAACAGCAAGCTTTCATACAGCAATTATAAACAAAGCGCAAATGGTTTTATCTAGTTAGCAATGATAGGCCTTCAAAAACGAGCTCATTCATTTAAGTATTCATTCATCAAAAATGCAGCTATGTGGAAGGCTGTTAGGCAGGTGAGGAATGCTGATATAAATTAGGAGGAAAGAATATTGACTTTGCTGCATGAAATGTCAGGTGCGTTCTCAATCTTTGCTTCTAATCTTTGCAATAAATTTGCAAAGTGGGTATGGTAAAGACTGGCATTTGTCCCCCTATATCTATTCTTAGCTTTCTTTTATTTTCATTTTCTTTTATTTTTAGAGACTGGGTCTCACTCTATAGCCCAGGTTGTAGTGCAATGGCATGATCATTTCTCACTGCAACCTCAAACTCCTGGGCTCCAGTGATCTTCCTACCTCAGATTCCTAAGTAACTAAGACTACAGGTGCTTGCCACTTCGCCTGGCTGATTTTTTAAAATCTATTTTTACTTGTACAGATAGTGTCTCACTGTGTTGTCCAAGCTGGTCTAGAACTCCTAACCTCAAGCGAGGCCTCCCAAAGAGCTAGGATTACAGGTATGAGCCACCTTACCCAGACTCTCTTAGCCTTCTTTTGATAAAAAACAAACAAACAAACAAACCCTTCCCTACTGTGAATTTTAGCAGTGAAGAAGCTTCTCAGCTATTCCTGAATAGAATGACTGAAGAATCCTATGCTCAGGGTTGCTAAACATTTCCTGCCTCTCTTGCAGCTAGGTATAGTCACAGAGTTCTAGACAGTAGGATTTGAACAAAAAGAATGTGTCAAAATGGAGACTCTGAAGGGGAAGGGTCACAGGGATGAAAAGTTACATAATGGGTACAATGTGCACTGTTCAGGCAATGAGTACATGAAAAGCCCAGACTTCACCACTATACAATTCATCCAAGTAACAAAAATACCACGTGCACCCTCTAAATCTATTGAAATAAAAAAAGTGGTATGTGCAACTCTTGGGCAAATTCCTTACAAAAGGAGCTCTTCTTTTCTGTTCCACTTTCCTGGGAACTGGAAAGAGATGTGTTTGTGGGGCCAATAAATGTTAGTTCATCTGGGTAATGGCAGGTTAATGAGACAAAAAGGACCTGGGGCCCTGGGTGGCTTCCTGTCCCTGTGTGTCAGTGTCTTTATGTGAAAGAGCAGCAAACCTCTATCTTATCTGAGACTTTCTTTTCTGGGGTCTCTTTGCTTTGTAAGCCTGATTTCTGCAATTCTAACATGACAGATGGAAACTTACCCTGATGATGTGAAAATGAAGAAGTTCTACAAATTTTCTAAAATCATCTGATAGATACATCATACCGTCTTCCTTAAAAAAAGTAGACACACACAACTGTGAAACTCCCAGGCTTTTTGAGAAAACGAGTTGCGTCATGGCTACCATGGAAATGTTAGTGTTTCATCTTACAAAAAGCTTGATGAAAGGAAGAGACTAATATTTACTAGACTAACACCTACTCTATGCCAGGAGACTAACATTTCCTGAAGACCTACTGTGTGCCAGGCAACTTGGCGTACACTTTACATGTGATATTGCGCTGAAGACGCTACTCTCAGACGACATGCACAGTCCAAGCTGACTTGTACTTAAATGATATTTCAGAGAGAGAAGGGAGAGGGGGAGAGGAAGAGGAGAGTGCAAAAGAGTGCGAAGCGAATGCAGAGAAAGGAGAGGGAGTCCTGTGCGGGATCTGAACAGCTTTTTTTTTTTTCATTCAAATTCTATAAAGCTTTTATAAAGCACTTTCTTTTCTTTCTGTCTTAAGTGAAAATCCCTGGAGTCAGAACTTTTATCTTTTTTTGTATGGAGAGATCTCTTTTTTAAAATTTTAGTTTAACACGAGGGTAAACATGATTAGATTACATTGCTTGCATTTGTTAGGGAAAGTCCAGCTTGCAGTTGAGCCCTTCCCTCAGGAGGTTTGCTGTGTACCCTTGTGCCCATGAGGTGGGAGCACACCCTGAACAGCTTTGGGAAGCAAGTGTCACTGGGCTTGTGTCTTGCAGAACAAGTTGTATTTGGGGGACAGGGTGCTGCCAGTAGAGAGAACAGAGTGAGTGAAGGACAAGCAGCAGAGAGCACCAGAAGCAGCCCTCGGCGTGGCTGGAATGTAAGGTCCATGATGACATCAGGTGGGCAACAAGGACGATGAGAGTGGGTGGTAACAAGGACAGAATGGTTGGCGCGGCATGGCCAGCTAAAGCATCCAGACTTCATATGTGGGGTTGAGGAATGCTTGCTGAGTTCTAAATAAGATAGTGGGAAAATCAGAGCTTTCGAGTTGGTGCTCATTTCTAAGCCACAGCTGTGGCTCAGGTGCTGGATGAACCTGAATCTGCCAATAATGGGGGACAACGGAGTGAAGGAGGACAACTAGGAAGCCAAAGGGCCAGCTGGGAGGCTAACTAGAGACTCTGCAGCAGGCTGGGGGCACACAACGTAAGGGATGTTGTTTCGAGGGTAGGCCTGAGAGCACTTGGCAGCTGGCTGGGTTGGGGAGGTAAGGGAAAGAGAGGGACCCAGGATAAATTGGGCTTTGTTTTCATCTAGAAACTTGAAGTGAAGAAAATGACTTAAAGATAGTCTGTTTTTTTTTTCTTAATCAACAGAGAGAATGAGACGTCTACAATAAGCTAAAAAGGCCTCCCTTTTCTGAGGAATGGTTTACAATGAGCTATGTAGAGGCCTGGTCATAGCACATTCTGTCTCTCGGAAGATGAAAGTACTGGCCAAGAATTGGGATTAATGATCCTCCAACTCCACACTTTCTGAAGACCAGAATTCACCATTTATCTCCAAGTTGTCATGGCTGAGAAGACCATGAATGATGTAATCAAAGGCCTGGTGTGTGGCTCTGGTTGATATTTCTTTTTTAACTCTCAGATAACTTTTTAATGTGTAAATATACCTAAAGTTTGAAAATACTTTGGGGAATCTTAGGAATCTCAGAAGTCGGTGAGTGGGTATCTGTATATCCCTGACACACACAGCCAGTTGGAAAACTTCATCTACGCTGAAGGCTTCATCTACGCACATCTACGCTGAAGGCTCCTCCAAATGAGCAGTTAATCTGGCTTCCCCTTTCTTTGCCTTATTCCCTCATATCCTCAATTACCCTTTTTTTTTTTTTCCAGGAGAAAGAGAAATCTTTGAGAAGTGCTAAACTATGACAGCAAAGCAAAATCAGAGTTCAAGGGAAATGTTTAAACAATCCTGTGAAAACACAAGCTCGTAGATGAGGAATTGCAGGCTCAAAGAGTCAGATACTCCACATTCTTGAGAAATTTCAGTTTCTCATTCTGGTAAACATTTTCACATTGCACTTCGCTGCCACAAGCCAAGTAGGTATACCTTTTTGAGTATTTACTGATAAATCAACACTGAATGATTTAAATTAAGAAACTGAAAGAAAATATTTTGTATCTATGTATTTTTTTAATCCATCCATAAAAATGGGGTCAAGTTTCTGTTTCTGGTGGGGGGAAGTTTCTCATGGAGCTGATGTAAGGCTCATCCACTTCAATTCTTAGTTTGTAGTAGAGTCTGTGGTATCATTGTTGTTTTCTTCAAAATCAGCAAATTCATCCATGGTGCTTCAACATTCTCATAAGGCAGTTTGTCTCACAGCCCAGCATTGCCAGCCACATCTCGGCTCCTCCGTCTCTCTGGAACTCCCCCAGTGCCCAGAAGCTTTGATCTTGTCAGACTGGCACCCAGCCCACTCCAGCACCTTCTTGCAACGAGCTGGCTTGGGTTGATTTTTTTCCCTGTCACTCTTCCTCCACTGTCCTACATCCCGACGCTTGCATCTAAGTTGCCATCAGAATGGAGCTGGGTCCTCACCATCCTTCGTGAGGGCTAGCAGAGGTGTCAGCACCTGTTACGTGTCAGGACTCCTTGGGTGCTGGGAGTCAGAGGCAACTGGCTTCTTTTGGGGGCCTCACCATTCATTCAACAGGAATTACTTGATATCAATTGTTTAATAAGCACTGCTCTTGGGGGGGCAGAAAGATAAATTCAGAATAGACTTACCTTGAACAACCTCACAGCCCTTGGAGAAAAATAGACACATAATTATAACACATTGTAATCAGAGGAGGAGGATAGAGGTTGACCCAGGAAATGAAGGGATCAGTGACGAAGGGCCACCAACCCCTGATGGCAAATGGAAAGGGCCACCTCAACTTCTCCCAGATCACACCCAAAGGTATTTCCAAATCTTCATTCTTTCCACAGAGTTCAGTTCTATTGATACACCTCTCCCACTTTTATTTAATCTTTTTTAATTAAAACATTTAAATTATGAAGCATTTTAAGCATGCATCAAAGCACTGAGAATAACGTAACAGCTGGCACCTTGAGTGGTGGTGTGTGTGACAGTTAGGAGCACACACTCCGGTACTGAAGTGACTGGGTCCAAGTGTCAGGGCTCCCTCCCACAAGCCTTATCATCCCTTTCTGCATAGCAAAGCCCTCCTCTGTCAAACAGGGACAATGACACTCATTCGGGAGGTTGCGGTGAGGTGGCAGTCAGAGCAGGGCCTGCTACACAGCCAGCATCTGTGGAGTTCTGCCTTCCAGCAAGCACCAGAGCACAGCTTCGTAGTGGAGCCGTGGGCATGTGAGATCCATCCAGCACCATCTACTAGTGGTGTAATCTTGAGCAAGTTATTTAATCTTTCTGTGTTTCAATCCCCTTATGTATAAGAAGAAAGGTTATATTAGAACAACCTTGTGGGATTGCTTTACAGGATCCAGTGACTTCTTACCTGGAAAGCTCCTACAACAGTTCTGTTCCCAATAAGCTCCCAATGCATATTAGCCATTAATGTGAAATAGAAACTCTTCATCTTGGCCTAATCTTTTTTATTTTTTTTTCCCAGACAGAATTTCATTCTGCTGCCCAGGCTAGAGTGCTATGGCATTAGCCTAGCTCACAACAACCCCAAACTCCTGGGTCGAAGTGATCCTCCTAGTCAGCCTCAGGACTACAGGTGCCTGCTACTATGCCTGCCTAATTTTTCTACTTTCAGTAGAGTCAGCGTCTCGCTCTTGCTCAGGCTGATCTTGAACTCCTGAGCTCAAGTGATTCTCCTGCCTTGACCTCCCAGAGTGGGAGGATTATAGGGTGAGCCACTGCACCCCGCCCGTCACTTAGTCTTAACAGTTGGGAACATTTTGTCACATTTGCTTCAGATTCTTTGGCCAGTTGAATGAAATGTTACAACTAACATGGGCCCTGCGTCTCCCCACCCGTCCCCTCTTCTATTGGTCAGAGTGGTCCACTCTGACGGTGGGAATTCTCCTTCCTGTCCGTGCTTGCTTCTCTCTCTGGCTGACGTGTAAGTTTTCTCTATTAAACTATATTTGTACATTAAACTGTAGCAAACATGCAGAGATCTGTTTCTACGTTTCTAGCAGCTTCTCCTAAGTGGTATCATACTGTGTATATTCATTCATCTGCACCTCAGCTTCTCTCCTCGCCCAACTTTGTTTCTGAAATTTATCTGTGTTCTACTTCATCGTTCTTCACTGTCGTTACACTGCGCTGCCTGAACAAGCCCGGAGGCCAGCAGCCCCTTCTCCCAGGAGGTTCCAGTCCCTGCCCCACTGCGGGCGGTGGGGGTGGGGACCGCGCTGCGCCCGGCTCTGCACGCACACCCTCTCAGAGACGCTGATTCTGAGGCTTCCGTGATTTTCTAACTATTTTGCTCTGTTTCTACAAAAGCCAGACAGGTACCTTTGGTTTTCCTCTGTTGAGGATTTCACCACGTAACTCACCCCTACCGTCTGAACTGATCTCAGTAATTCTGTAAAGCAGGTGGCGGAAGGGGGTGATTAAGAGCAATCAGTGTAACCTGGTTTCTTGTACCCTCAATGAATCCCCAACAATATTTTTTTAAAAATATATGGAAAAAAAAAAAAAAAAAAGAGCTGGACTCCGGCGCCACACACCTGGCTCGGAATTCCAGCTCCTCCATACTCCAGCTGTGAGGCTTCGGGAAAGTGACTGCATGTCCAGGTGCCTCAGATTCCTTGTCTACAGAATGGAATGATGGCTGTATCTCTTTGCAGGGTCATGAGGAGGCCTGAGTGAGTTGTCACACGGAAGACCCTCGGAACAGCCCCTGGCCTACAGTGCATGCGAGTTTTAGCTCTCTTTTCACAGAAGGGGAAACAGAGGCTCCGAGAAGCTAAGTCACATTTTCAAGGACATCCAGCTAAGTCAGTCCCCCTGGGGCAGGGACTGGATGCAGGCGCACCTGACCTGGAAGCTTCCAGTTCCCCGCTTTGCCCCACGCAGCCTCCCGCCTGGGCGGGGCTGAGGTCCACACTGTGACTGTCGCCTCGGCCTGCAACTCTGCTGGGAGACCTCGAGCCAAGACCCAAATTTCCTTGTGCGCTGTCCCTCTCTGAAGCTCTGGCACGTGCTTCCCAGAGGGGGGACCAAGCGCTTCTCAGGGACTCTCCGGCCGTCCTCCCGACTGGCTGTGTCCCTCCACTCATGGCAGCCGATGTCATCCATCAGAATGTAACTCATTTCCTGTCGCTCTTCTGCGTGAAGCCCTCCACTGGTTTCCCATTACACTTAAAAGGAAACCCAAGTTCCAGACCCTGAGGTGCACGGCCTGCAGGAGGTGTCCCCCAACCTCCGCCCTTGCTTTACCGGTATGTGCCTCTTCTGTCAAATCTGGCATCTGATCTGATCCCGCCTCCGGGCCATCTGCCTAGAATCCTCTGGCCCAGACCTTCACGTGTCATCCCTCGTTTCGCTCCGGCGTCTGATCCGCTGTCACGTTCCGCGGCGGGTCACATTCCGGGTCTTCCCTAAGCCCCAGAAGAGCTCCTCCCCTCCGCCTCCCCGCCTGTCACGGCCGGGCTGCTCAGCACTTGCGTTTAGGATCCTGGAGACCTACAGAGGGGTCTGGGGAGGCCAAGACTGGGGTGCAGGGGGATAACGGGGGCCTTAGGCTCACAGCTATTTACCATCTGCTAGGGGTGACTCTCGGTATTTTAACTAAAATTGCTGCATTAGTACATATCACTGTATCACTAGGGTCCACAGCTGTGCCAGGCAAATCATAGGAACTTAACAAATATTTGTTTCATTAACTAAATAAAGAAAAGACAGGACCACAAAAGCAGCATTTCAAGATAAGGAAGTTCAAACATTTTCTCGCACGCACCTCAGGAGAGCGTTCTGCCCTCTCACCATCCGCTGCCGCTCACTCTTCTGAGGCTGCCGGTGACTGCGCTTTTGGGGTGGGGCTGCTCCTGCCAGGGTCTGGCTCAGCTCCCTTCATGCAGCGGCATCGAGTGAAAATGTGGGGTGTCGGCCCTCCCTCCGCTCCTCACTCTGCCACACAAGGCCGGCTGGAGGAGCATGCCACCTGAGCAGTCACCCAGGGCCCCATGCTCAGAAGAGCCCTGCGCTTGGTTTAACGCTTTGCTATTGCTGTCCTGAAACTCTCAATATTTTTTGCAAAAGGGCCCGGCATTTTCATTTTGCACCGGGCCCTGAACATTATGTAGCTAGACCATTTCATAACACAAGAAAACATCCTGCCCAAGTTAAGCCCTAACCCACAGACTAAGATTTCTCACTCTCATGGGAAACAGCTGAGCCTGAAGCCTGCCTGTGTAGCCAAGTGGAGCCCATTACCCAGTCTAAGGCCCTCTGAGAGCCACACAAAAGTAGGCAGAAGTTTTAAAAAGCTGCCTTTCTGTATCTCAGGCTGGTCTCCTTGTTGCTTCTCTCCCAGAGCAGAAAGGAAGCCGTGGAAGGGTTTATGATTCTCTGGCATGAAAAGCGACCCCCAAAGGCCTAGCTGGGTGGGTTGCACGGGGCGGGGCATGGGGGATGGTCAGTGCGCATGTGCACCGTGCAAACACAGCGCGGGCATTTTAAAATTGGTTTTACTTTTTGGTTTTTCATTGTATATTGAAGTAACCTACCTGTGTATGTAATTTCCCATCTTTACCATTTTTAAGTGTAGACTTCAGTGGTAATAAATACCCTGATATTTATTCTTTCTTATCTTCTTCATCCCACCATGCTTCCCAGCCTCCAGTAACCACCATTCTACTCTATCTTCATAAGATCCACTTTTTTGAGCTTCCACGTGTTACTAAGAAGGTGCAATAATTTGTCTTTCTGTGTCTGGCCTCCAATTCCATCCACGTTGCTGTAAAAGACAGGGTTTCATTCTTTTTTGCAGCTGACTAATATTCCATTATGTCCATACATCACATTTCTTCATCCCCTTATCCACTGATGGCCATTGAGTTGATTTCCTGTCTTACCTGTTGTGAATAGTGCTGCAATAAACATGGGAGTGCAGATGTCTCTTTTATCTATTGATTTTTTTTTCTTTTGGATTTATACCCAGCAGCAGCATTGCTGGATCATGTGGTCATTCTATTTTCAGTGTTTTGAGAAACCTCCATACTCTTCTCCACAGCGTTGGTACAAATTTACATTCCTCCTCACAGTGTGGGAGGGTTCCCCTTTCTCTACCTCCCTCTCAGCATCTGGTATTACCTGTCTTTTTGATACAAGCTATTTTTAGCTAGGGTGGGACGATACCTCAAAGTGTTTTTTATTTGCATTTCTCTGATGATTAATGACATTGAGCATTTTTTCATATAGTTATTGGCCATTTGCATGTTTTCTTTTGAGAAATATCTGCTCAGATTTTTGGTACCTCCTCTTTTTTTAAATAGAGACAGAATCTCACTATATTGTCCAGTCTGGTCTTGAACTCCTGGGCTCAAGCAATCCTACAGCCTCACTGTCCCACAGTGATGGGATTGCTGGAGGGAGCTATTACACTTGCGCCGGTCCATTTAAAAAATCGGGTTATTTGGTTCTTATATTGAGCTGTTAGAGTTCCTTATAAAATGCATACACATTTTAGGAGGAAAACCATCCTGTTCATGCCTGTGGTATGGTGACACTGTTAGTCATTTGATTAATGCCATCTTTTGAATGAGGATCAATCTACACATTGTTACCGTAATTCAGTATAAACTCAAAAAGTAACAGACAGACATGATCGCTTAAAATGCACACGTGTTTTTGGCATCCCCGTATATTTTAGTTATCAATCCCTTGGTGGATGAGCTTGCAAATACTGTCCTCCGCTCTGGAGAGGTTGTCTCTTCACTTTGTTGTTTCCTGTGAATTTGAGAAGAAATCAAATAAAGAGAGACCCTCCAGAGGCCTGGGTGGGTGGAACGCATAGAGGAGGGGTGGGAGAATTGGTCTACGCTCATGTGCACACATGCAGACAAGTCTCAGGTTTGTTTTTTCCCCTAATTCATTGGTTTGTTGTGGATTGACTAGAGATATCTTAACAACTGAACTCTGGCTTCCCAAGGAGTGTCCTCACAGAAGGATTTAGCCTCCCAAGACAGACACCTTATGGGTGAGGTGGAGAGAGCAGAATGGCTGAGTTTAAGGGTGAGACTGAGTGGAGTTGTATCTGCAAATTCTTGTGTTTTTTCCAGCCTATGAAGCCCCTTGGGCAAGGTCTATTTTTGCATCCTCTCCTATACCAGCACCAAGCATGCAGTCACCCCCACAGAGAGCCTTTGCTGTAAAGCTTCCCTCCTGAAAAAGGGAACCAGTTTCTCCTTCTGTGTGGAGCCTCTCCCGGCCTGGCCGTGTTCCTAGTTAACCCGTTCTTGGTTTCCAAATCTCCACTCCATCAGCTTCCACGTGGGAAGATTCTTTGACACCTCTGCCTCTCGTCTCCCTATTACAAGTTCTCGCCTCCTGTGTGGTGCTGATTCATACTAATCAAAACAAACAATTGTGATACTGTTGTGCTTTTGCTATATCTTGTTCGATTATTTGATTAACATCTGTCCGTCTAATGGACTGTAAGCTTGTCAAGGGCAGGGACTGGCTTTGTTTTCATCATGATTAGATCCGGGATGCAATGTGTCTAACCTGGTGCCTGACACTCAGCGATCAATCAGTCAATATCTACTGAACTAATACATGCCTGAGGATATGGCCCCTCCCCAGGCTGCTGCTTTCCAGGGGAGGGGACAGGTAAGTAAACAAGCAAAGACGCAAACTCTCGTGATGAAGTAATTGCACCTCGGGAGCACAGAGTACCGAGGACAGCCTTGTGGAGGTTGGGGTGCTCTTGGAGCCGGTGACGTTCCAGTTCCTGCTGGGAGATCCAAGGGATATTTAGGGACTACGTGAACAAGGGATGGGGAGGAAACAAGGGCGATGGGGGCCTCCAGGGAGAAGCACAGCCTTGGAGGTAAGACAGCATAGTCCTGGAAGTCCTTCTCTAATTCCTCTGCCTTCTTCTTCCCCAAGCCAGCTTGTCCTGGGCTGAGGCCTTGCTTGCGTGCTAGCTATCAGAAGGAGGGAGCAGAGGCAGGGAGGAGCCCCTGCTGGCTCACCTGTAGGGTGACCAGCCATCCTAGTCTGCCTGGGGATGTCTTGTCTTTAGCATTAAAAATCCCACATCCTGGAAACTCCTTGGTCCCTCTTGGTCACCCTGCTCAACAGGTTCGTTCGTGGTTTCCAGTCACCTGGAAGGAGCATTTGAGCATCTGACTGTCTTGGAATGACCCCTGCACTAGTGCCAGGACACCTGGGCTTGAGTCCCAGTTCTGTTCCTCACTGCCCTTGTAATTCTGGGGAGGTTATGTCTCTAGCCTCCTTGTATTGACCATACTTTATTTTCTGTACTCTTGATATTCTGGCATTTGGGCCTTGGTCCTAGACAGACTGCCCGTCCTGGGGCTAGTTAATTCCTGGAGATAGCAAATGACTTTTCTCTGCAAATCAGCCAGTCCAGAGCCCACACACCCTGCCATGTCCTTTATCAAATTGTCACACACCAAGCCAATATTTCCCCTGCCCTAATCCACCCCAGGGCCAAGTACGGACAACTAAGGGCCACGCTATAGCCCGGGGCCTGCTGAAATGATTCAACTACCTTATCCTAAACTTACTCAGCACAACTGCCCTGCCTTGACTGTTTCTTCCTGCACAAACCCCAGTGAAGGCTCTGGGCTGTGCTCTCCTCTCCCCTGCAACTGGCTCCTGACAGGCGCTGGCCCTTCCCCTGCCGCCCTGTACCGCATGGGTGCCTCCTGCTTCTGGGGATCTGTGAGTATAAGTTTCTTCCTTCCTAACAGACATTTCTATGTCTCATCAGGCCTGGATAAAACAACTGCGTTTTAACACACTCTTCCCTTCCCTTAACAGACCTCCCTGACTCGCCTGGTTGTTGCAAGGGCCTAATAAGATAATGTCTATAAAAATGTTTTGTAAACTTTGATGTCAAAGGTATTTTTATTATCATTCCTGTCTAGATCATTTAGGTCTGGAAATCCTGGAGATCCCCAGAGGGCCCCGTGGAGAATGCAGGCGGCTGCCGCGGGTCACTGCCGAGGCTTCTCTCTGCTGTGAGTGGTTGGCCCGCCAGGCAGCAGTGGCCAAGGCCCATTTGGACAGCAGCCCCCTGGCCTCCTGTCTGGCTGTCTCCCCTCCAGCTCGCACCTCCTTTTCCTTTCACGGGGGGAACAAACACATTCGGAGTTTAGAGGAATGAAACCACACCGTAAAATGCTTGTCTGAGGGAGGAAGGCTCCCCATTCCTCTTGGCTTCCCAATGCGTTCCTCCAAGAAAAACACACAGGAGCTGTCAGAGCCAAGAGGCCAGCTCGCTGGGCGGGACCGTCCTCCTAACGGCAGGAACCTTGCACCCTCTCCTCTAAATCTCTTCCTGGAAACTGTCCTTCTCTTGCAGCCCAGGGCTGTTTACTCTGGTTTACCTCCCAGCTGGGTGGTTCACATCCTCACAGCCAACACAGTGGCCGCGTGTGACCCGGGACTGTGTCTCAGGCACTGAGGCTGTGGAATAAAACCCCAAGCAGCGGGGCCACCATGTGGTTCTGTGGCTTTGGCGTACTGAGCGGGTGTGACGGTAGCTCTTAGGGCCCTGGGGCAGTGCTGCCAGAGAAAACGCAGGGTGCCCAAAGAGTGCATGGGACCCACTTACACAATAAGTTTATTTGTTGTTTATCTGAAATGAACATTTAACTGGGCATCCTGCGTTTTTATTTGCTAACTCTGGCAACCCTGACTTGGAAGCCCATTTCTCAATTTGTTTTTTCCTTGCTTCCTGAATGGAATAGGCACTCGTCCCTCATTTCCTGTGGAGATTTCTGGGTTCCTGTGCTCAGTTGCATGGGTCAGAGGGTTCCAGGCATCCTCTGGTGGGCTCCCAAAGTATCTAGCGCCATGGTCTACAATGAATTAGGTCTATACTTAACGAGCAGGTGAGAGAAATAAATGTGGGACTGGAGGGACATGCCACTGGTCAGTTTGGCAAGGTTTTGAAGAGAATATTTATAGACAAAAAACATGATGTGGCTCTGGGGAAGTACATGTCCAAGGGCCTTTGGCTGGGCAGTGCCTGCTGCTGTGGGCTGCAGGGGAGGGTTAGACAGGACCCTGCTGTGATAGATCCTTGGCAGTGGGGCCTTGGCTTGCAGCCATATGGAGCCTCATGTATCTATTTGTATCCACAATTTGCAAGAGCCCTGGGAGAGGAGGTGCTGGGGTTACAACCTCTGGTCCTAGACTTTCAAAATCAGGCTTATGTGGTGAATTAAGTGGGCCTGGCTGAGGCCACACAGCAGAAAAGGCAATGGGAAAGCCCAACAGGAAATACTCACAAAAGAGGTGGGAAGAAGCAGGGCTTAGGAAGGAGAGTACCCCTCATAGACATAGTGTGCTGCTGAGTCGGGAACACTGGGCCCTGGCCCAGTCGGGGCATCTTAGGGCTGGAGGGAGAAAGGGTGTGCCATTAATTAGGGGTGTATACTTAGGCCCAAGTGGTCTTTCTATTAGGCAGCCTCGTTGCGGGATAGCTTCCCTCATCCCTTGAGGAGCACCAAGAATGGGGGAACAAATGAGCATAATCTGTACAAGCAGCTGTGGGAGATCAAGCTGGGTGCTGGGATCTGCTGGAGAGGTGACTCAGTCAGTCCTTCTCTGTCTGCAGATCAGCCAAGACCTGGGCACCCTCAGCCATTCCTGCAGGTTGAAAGCAGCTGGGATGGAGAATAGGGGGCCAGCACTCAGTGGTCAGCCAACTCCCTTAAGTGGTCCCATGCACTTTGTGGGCACCTTGTGTTTTCTCTGAGTTCCTTCTCTTCCAGCAGATGGCAGCAGGAGAGCAAAGAGAAGGACTGAGTTGGGAATAAGGGGCACAGAGGGGGAGTTATGCATGCACCATTTTTATGAACATTTGAGGAGGACAACCTGGGCAAATGACTGAACTCCAAATTGGCAGGTGGAGGCTCACATGAGATGAGATCTTACTTTGCAGTCAAGAGTTTGTGAGTTCACGACTTTTGGGAGATGCAAATGTGGAGAGAACTTGTCCATTTGGATACAAATTGACACCAGATTGGACTTCTTTTGATTCAGCTTCTTTCAATACCAGCTTAAACTTCTTCCAAATGGAAAATCTCACTCCATTTTGTTCGTTATTCTCTCTCTCTCTCTCTCTTTTTTTTTTTTTTTGAGATAGAGTCTTACTCTGTCACCCCGAGGGGGAATGCTATGGAGTCATAGCTCACAGCAACCTCAAAACTCCTGGGCTCAAGTGATCCTCTTGCCTCAGTCTCCTGAGTAGGTGAGACTATAGGCTCCTGCCACTACACCTGGCTAATGTTTTTATTTTAAGTAGAGACGGGGTCTCACTCTTTCTCAGGCTGGTCTTGAACTCCTGAGCTCAAGTGATCCTCCTACCTTGGCCTCCCAGACTGCCAGGATTGTAGGCATGAGCCACCACACCTGGCCTCTTCTTATCTTTCATGACTGTTCATGAAGAAGTAGGGAAGAGGCATGAGGTCTCTTACTTAAAAGGAAGGAGTTACTTTTAAAAGGCATTCCTTTCTCTAAAAGGGAATAGTCCTACTCCAGATTTGGGGAGTGGAGTGTAGCTGGATTCAGCCCATTGCCTACTCACACGTGTGCCCCAGCACAACCTCGTATTTTTAAAAAGAATGCTATAGAACATGGACCCCATTGTCCTATTGTGACATTGTTACAGGAACAGAATTGGTGAACAGTTGCTGTGTACCAGGCACAAATCTAAGCACTTTACATGTCTCATTTGATACCCACGATGGCTCTTTGCAGGGAAGTAAACACAAGAACTTGCAAGGTTAGCATAGTAGGGGTGGAGCTGAGTGTGTTCTCTTAACCACCTGCTGTCCTGAAAGCCAGGGAAAGATTCACGGCAGCAGAGCAGGGTAAATGCATCAAGTGAAGGCCAAAAGTGAAAGATTTTTAGGAAAGCTCAAACAAGGCAAGGAGAAAATTAGGGAAGGAAACTCAAGTAGAGCCCAAAGTGATACTGGCTAAAAAGAAAAAAAAAATGCTTACCGTGACGTCTTATGTACCCCAGATAAGCCACATGCATAGTTAGTGCTGAGCTTTTTTGTAATCCACAGGAAGAGCAAAATCACAACCATTTTCAAGATTGCCAGTGTCTGTAAGATATAAAGTTCAAGGATCTGGTGAGAAGCATAATTATTTATGGAATGAAGATAAAAAAGAATTGCTCCAGTTACTCTTTAAGAGCTACTCGTCCAAGGTCTCGCAGCTGCTCAGCCAGAATTTAAACCCCAACCACATGGCTCTGGAGCCCACATTCTCAGACGTGGCCTCCCACACTGCTCCGGGCTGGAGCTAGTGCCCTTGATAACTGCTTGTTGAATGGATTAGTGATTGACAGGGAATCAGAATAGCAGTTCCCACGTTTTCTGGGGGCAATGGGACTGCAGCTAGGCACAGTGACATTTATTCTTATGTATTAGTTATTTATAAATTACATGTCAGGGACGACCTGAACTAGCTAAGTTTGAAATGCATTCACTCAGAGAAGCAGCACAAATGACTATTGTGTGTCACCCTTTTCTTCTGTAGAACTTGAGAACTTGCTTGAAATCAACCCGATATAAATGGAATTTCTCACTTATAGGAGTTCCACAGAGATTCAATCAGTCCCTTTCATTCTCTCTCTCTTTCTGTCTCGGTCTCTCTCCAAGATTTAGATGAACAGCAGGCTTGAAGTCAGATGTGGGGCTGCTTCTCCCGATGCAGGAAGGGAATATTATTATAAATATAACACTGCTTATAAAATTCTTACAGTAATTGGAAAGAAATTGGAAACATTAACAGCCAAATCCCAGTTCAGCTCACACTTCATTAAATAAAAAATCCTTCAAACATGATAATCATTGAAAGAAGACCTTACTCAGCATAGTTGAGCAGAACCAGACTGAAGGCCAGTGGGAAGGAGGAAGATGGCCTCAAATCCATAAAAGTCCCCAAAGCTCCATAATCGGGCTTGTATTTTCACCAAATGGTATCTGAAATCCCTGCAGCACCTCTTAAACTGAACGCCTGAAACTGACACACATCAGAGTCTGCCCCCGTCTCCCAGCATTTTTGTTTCTTTCCCACACATTCTATCCTTTGGGGCCCCCAATAACTCTGGAAGTCAGGTTGGCAGATATAATTATCTCTGTTTTATAGTTACAAACACAGACTTAGATTTAAAAAACTTGCCAGAGGTTATAAGTGAGTGGGGACCCTCCTGAGAACAAAAGAGACCCAAAACTTGAACTTGAGTCTTCTGAGCTCTGGTATTCTGACTTCTCACTTCTTCTTCTTCTTCTTTTTTTTGACACAGAGTCTCTCTTTGTTGCTCTTGGTAGAGTGCTCTGGTGTCAGCCTTACTCAGAAACCTCAAAATCCTGGGTTGAAGCAATCCTCCTGCCTCTTCTCCTGAGTAGCTGAGACTGCAGGTGCCTGGCACAACACCTGGCTAAATTTCTATTTTTTGTAGAGATGGGGTCTCCCTCTTTCTCAGGGAGGTTGTGAATTCCTGAGCGCAATCAATCTACCTGCCTCGACCTCCCAGAGTGCTAGGATTACAGGCCTGAGCCACTGAGCCCCGCTGGCCCTCTCACTTGTGACCTCCACTGAGGATGTGCCCTCCAGCCTGCATTCCCACCCCAAGGAAGGTTGGAGGACAGTGAAGGCAAAAGGGATGCCACGTGCCAACTGAGCCCTGCTCCACAGCTCCCAATACGCCCGCTATCCCTGCCAGTGAGGATGAGGAAAGTTATGATCCCGCACGTCAAGCCCGTGTCCTCCTCTCCTTGAGCCCATGAATGAGACTTCCCAGGTCAGGATTTTCATCTCTTTCTCCCTCCTGCTGTCAAGGACACCTGCAGGCACAGGGGACTAAGAAGCAGAGGCTGCAACCTAGGGGCACATTCAGTTCTGCCCCTTGATGACTCTGCTTGCTGTAGAAGCTTCCCTAACTCTCCTGGGGTTGCTGTTAGGATCAAAAAGGGAGCACACGTGCAAACGTCTCCCAGCACTCTCCCTAGCATGAAAAATGTTAGCGAGCCTTCCTCTTTCATTCATTCGGCAATTTTCTTTAAATCTTCCCTAAGTGCCAAGGGTTGTTCATGGTAGTGGCAAATGTGGCCGTGGGTAAACGTGACAACAATCTTTGCCCTTAAGGAGCTTACATTCTGGGGTAGAAATAGATTATTTAAAATAAGACAAATTTAAAAATAAGTATATCTATAGTGTGTAATATATACAAGAAAAATTAGGTGATGTGATAGAGAAGGGTGGATCCTAGAAGACCTCTCTCTGAAGAGGTGACATTTAAACTGGATTCTGGAGGGTGAGAGGGGCCAGCTCTGCAGTGAGACTGGAGGAGAGCTTGCCAGGCCTAGAGAGCTTCAAGTGGGCCTGGGAGGGAGGATCTTAGACTCTCCAGGAGCTGTGAGAAGGTCAGCATGACTGGAGTGCAGAAATGAGGTGCAAGTGTCAGGAGAGGAGGTTAGAGCCAAAAGCAGCTGCCAGATGCTGCTGAGCCTGAGAGGCCCAGCAGGGTAAGGCATGTTGGCAGCCTGGAGGGAGGGAGGGAGCCCCCGCACCAATATCCGTGGAAAGAGGGGGCCAGCGGAGGGGCGTGGAGTGCCAGACCCTGAGTGAGGTAGGGTGTGGATGTGTGTGTGTGTGAGAGAGAGAGAGACAGAGAGAGAGAGAGAGAGAGAGAGAGAAACACTAAAATAAAAAATTCCCTCAAAATACGCAAACAAAAGCTACCTGAACTGCAGGAAAAAATGGATAAGCCAACAACTGTAGTTAGCTCTTTTAACATATCCCTCTCAGAAACTGATAGGAAAAAAAACAGAAGAACAGATAAAAATTGTAAAATATACAGAGATATAGAAGAAAATACAATAAATGGGTAAACATGAATGTTTAAATACACATATTGTTTTCAAGTACAGGTGGAACATTTCTAAAGCTGCCCGTGTGCCGAGTTGTTAAGGAAGCCTCAATAAAGCCAGCGGCTCAAGATCATTCCAACTATGCTCTCTGATGTGTGAAGGGAAATTAGAAATAAGTAACGAAAGGATTTCATTTTTTAAAAATGACCTTTCTGAAACTAAATAGCATCTCTTGAGTTAAAAGCTAATTGAGAAATTACAAAATAATTAGGACAAAATGACAATGAAAACACTGTGGAACTTAAAGGAAAACGTGCAGTTTAAAATACTTTTATCAGGACACAAGATTGAAAACAAGTGAGCCACGCCTCCAACTAAAAAATTTAGAAAAGAAACAACAGAGAAAAATTTAAAGAAATAAAAGAGCAGGAAATAAGAAGCAGGGAAGAAATCAGAGAAATAGAGAGTGACAATTACAACAACACAAAAGAAGATTAATAAAACCAGACCCTGACTCTTTCAAAAGATTAATGAGACAGGTCTCTGTCAAGACAAATAACTAAATAAATGAATAAACACAACACAGAAAAGTAAATATGGATGTAACAAACATTTAACACACGTTATCAAAACTCTATGATAGTACATTTGAAAATCCAGATGAAATGAAAACATTTCTGAAAAAATACAAAAACACAAAAATCTATAAAGGGAGAAACTGAAATTTGAACAGACCAAGACACACTAAATAAAATGGAATGGTCATGAAAGATTTCTCTTTCTAAAAAGCTCCAGACCCAGGTGGCTTTCTGTATGAATTTTACCAAATTCCCAGAGAGCAGGTAAGTACTATCTTAGACAAGTTCCAGAATATAGAAAAAGAATGAGAATTGTTTTCTCATGAGGGTTGTATACTCTTCTTTCCAAAACTGGAGAAGAAAGTCCAGAAAAATAAAAATATATTTAGGGCTATTTCACCTTGAATGTAGGTAGATAAATCCTAAACAAATTATTAAATAAATCCAATAGTGTATTAGGAAAAAAGTACATCATTACCACCAAATATAATTTGTCTTAGGAATGTAAGAATGGTTTGATGTTAGAAAACTCACAGTGTTGTTTTCCATATTGTAAAAGGAGAAAATCATTTGAATATCTCTGGAAAAATGGGAATGATAGTGCCTACTGCCTTCAGCTCACAGGTAATGTGAAGAAATTTGCTGCAGAAAAAAAATTTGATAAAACTCATCACTTGTTAAAAACTCTTAGAAAGCAGGAAGATAATTTCTTCAACTTAGTGAATTTTATAAAACAAACCTTAATATCATATATATACTATATTGTATATTAGTATAAAATATTAACATTATACTTAATAGAGAAACTTCACCTGGATTTCTTTCAAAGTTAGGAATAAGACACACTCTGATTATCAACCACTGTTTATCACAGAACTGGAGGCCTTTGCCAATGTTTTAGAGAAAGAAAAGAAATAACAGATAAAGATGGAAAGGGGAGAGATGAAATTGCTGCTCTTTGCAGATTACTTGATTTCCTACAGAGAACTAACAGAGTCACCAACTTTAAAACTTAGGAGAGATGAGCAAGTCTGTCAGGCATAAGATCGTCTGATCCAAGAACACCTTGGATGGATTTTTTTTTTTTGGTACTGAAAAAAAGAAGAAAAAATAGCCAAATGGTCTTGTGTTCTAAGAGCAGGGAAGTGCCTTGCTCAAACCTATAATTACAGGGTGACGTGAAATGAAGACTGGGGTTAACTCCACCCTCTGATCCTGTGGTCATACAAGGCAACAGGCAAAGACGGGGGGCTGTACAAGGGACGGGAAGACAGAGTGGGGGCCAGAGGGAACAGTGGGACCGAGGGAGGATTTTAGGAAGGGAAAGAAACAAGGGCAGGTTATGTTGATGGGGATGGTCCTGTAAAGAGGGAGAGACTGGGGCAGCACCTGTGGCTCAAAGGAGTAGGACGCTGGACCCATATGCCAGAGGTGGCGGGTTCAAACCTAGCCCTGGCCAAAAAAACCTGCAAAAAAAAAAAAAAAGAGGGAGAGACTGATGCTGGGTAAAGGAGAGGAAGGATTTATCTAAGGGGGTGGGGTGGGGTCCACAACCCACATGGGAAGACTGGTCTTATACGTGAAAAGACACATCTTCCATTCTAACAGATGGAGGAGGGAGACTAGAATAGCAAAACCCCAAAGGTGGAAAGAGGAGGATCAGATTTGGTGCTGGAGACTTCCACCTGTTCAATAAAATATGAGGTGGGGTTCAGAAGCTGAGAGGGGGGATGAGGGAGTGCCGGGGAGAAGGTGTTGGCATTCTGAGGCATGAAACAGTGTTAAATAACACAAGGCAAAACTCAGACTAGCTTGTGAACACAGCCAAGTCCCAGCAAGTGCTTAAGTGCTTGTTGAATGCCTGGCAGAGAGGGGGATGGACGGCCACGGGGGAGGGGGATTCAGAGGGAGGCTTGGGCCTGGATGACAGAGTCCAAAATGCACTAGGTTTGGGATCCAGAGCCACGGTTTATGCATCTGCCTCCAGCACGTCCCTTCACAGTTCCTGCGAACTCCTTTCTGGAATGAAAGTTGATCGTAAGAATTGGATCATTCTCATCAGACCCAACTAAAGCTGAGTTGAAGAGCCAGGGGGCAATGCACTGTGGGTACAAAACATCCTCCAAGAATATAACTCTCTGTAGGGCTGACCACTGAAACTGCTCACTACGACCTGAAACCAGGGTTATCTATAGCTTCTGAGACAATTTGCTGCAACTCGAGGACTAATTTTGCCCACTGCAGTCACTCACCCATGAGAGTCAGGAAGCTCCCAGATCCTTGCTACAGCCAAGGAGCTTTCTCAAAGAGCAGGAGGGAGTATTTCTCCTCTGCATAACACCTTCGACCTTCTCTTTATTCTTTGGACATACCGAAGAGCATTAGTCTGTGTGTACGTCCTTAATTACAATTCTTTCTTCCCAAATAAAACAGTAAAGGTAGAGCTTCATCTTTACATCTTTATTTTGACTTTGACTCTGAGCTTTAGTTTTTCATGCTGCAAAATGAGGATGGTGCTTACGCATTCAGCTCACAGGTGATGTGAAGATTGTGTGGGATTGTTTCCTTTTTCTCACCCTTTGCTGCCCTGCTATGTGCCCTGGGAGGCTGATCGCCATGTGCCGCAGTTCCGGGGTCCCTTTGCCTCTGCTGGGCTCAGTCAGTCGGAGGCACCAGCAGCAAGTAGGGGAGCAGACAAGGACAGAGCTCCGCCTGGCCTTGCTGCGATTCTCTCCCTGCTGTGTTCTAGCAGGGCTGCAGCTCCAGCGGACAGCCCCTTTCCCCTGGCAGGACCCGGATTACATCCTTCTGTCCTTTTGTATGTTCAGGGCTAAGGGTGGTGACATCTCCTCCTGCTGCTTGTCCCTGGGTATTTTCCGTGACCCTGCCCAGACCTCTGTACACAGTCCCTTCATTAAACTCTCATCAGTCTCTGCGAGGGGCCATCCATTCCCTCTGGACCTCGAATACAAGGGCCAAGGACAGAATGACAGTCCAGGTGACACATGTGGGGGCAAGTGGAGAGGGTACAGACAGCTGCTGACCCTACCTGGCTCTGACCTGAGAAGGGAGATTCTGCGGCTTACCCGTGGCCATGGTGTCTTCTCGCCACAGTGAACTGGGGAGAATGTTCTGTTCTCTGGGGGCAGAGAGAGAGGTGTAAGGAGGTTGCAGAAACCAAATCTCCATCGTCTCACCCAATGGAGAGCCCTGGGGGCAGGTAACAGCAGGCCCTGCTCTTGGGCTCATAGTGTTCTTGGAAGCTACTGGCCTATGGCAGAGTTGTTCAAGTTCCTTGCCAGAAAAAATAGGCTTCCTGTCCTTGCCAAGGACAGAGCAACAAATGAACCATTGATAAGGGCAAGAAAAATCATTGATGAGACTCGCTGCTCATTAATTACATAAGCAGGTCTCCAGTTACAAGCCTTCCTACATGACGCAGTAGCAGTCCTGTCTGTTCATTCGGTGTGCCCTTTTAGCTGTGTGCCGGGTGGAGACCAAGTTCAGGGTCTCAGCCCTGTCACGTGTCAGGCACAGCCTCTACCTCTCTGCTGATCCTCATGCCTTCTTTCACTAAGCAAGGAGCTAGAAGGCCATTAGGTCAACCTGCCTGCTCTGGTTCTTTTTCCAACTTCCTTCAAATGAACACTCTGGGCCAGTTACTGGCTCAGGCTTGACATCGTCTGGGTTTATGGTCGTGGTCTCCTCATTGTCACTGTTACGTCTTCCACTTGCATGCAGTTGGGACAGCAGCTCTCCTGGGAGCTCTGACATGAGCACTAAACCCCTTTATCTCTCTGCTTCTACCCCTTTGCAGCCTGCCAGACCTCAAGCCTGTGCTCCTGGAGCAAGTCCTGTGTATTGGAATCGGGCAGACCTGACCTGGTCAAAGTTAACTCCTCGCCTCCTTGCCTCAGTCTCCTGATCAACAAAGCAGAGGCCATAAAACCAGCCCCTACGCTTGCCCTGACTTGTCTAACAAGATGTCTAGCACCCAGAAGACAAGCCATGAAGAACGCCTCCTTCCTTTCACCCTGGGGTTCTACTGCTGTTTGGAGGCCTGAGTGCTGGAGCCTTCCCTGTGAATGAACATACTGGTGTGCCCCATGCAGGAGGCAGCGGCCAGGGACATCACACTCACTGGACACTGCATCTCCGTCAGATGAAGTCTGCTGTCCCTCGGCTGGACTCATACTCTATCCTGGCTCACGTGTCCTTCCTTGTGCCATCCTGCTTCCAGCTGAAGCCCGTTGAAGTAATAATATCTTTGAGTCCCCCATTCCATATTTCTTTGTTCATATGAGATGGAGCAACTCTGTTTTGAGTACAAATATTCTGTATTCATTATGGCAGAGCGTGGGATGCTTGGGATCCTATCAAATGTTATACATGGCATTTAAAGATGCAGCTTTTATTCTGCATACTTTTGACCTAAAATCAATACACTAGCTATAATAATCTTTATTTCGATGTCTCAAAAACAATTATTTTTACTATTTAGAATGTTAAATGATGTTTGAACAAGATTCGGATGGTCGGTTCTCTTTAAAAAGCGACCTAAGGCTGTGTGAATGGCTTTCATTTGATAACATTTCCTGGCAGTAATAGAGGCAAAAGGAGTTGCACCAGAGCCCACGAGAGAACTGGTTCACTGTGACTGCCTTCGGGGAGTGGGGTTCAAGGAGGCAGGGGTGTGTGTGAGGAGCTGGTTTCCACTTCCTTCCCCCTCACTTTTCATTGCCTTCTGTTTACACGATCTAGCCCCCCACTCATATTATTCTTCCTGGTAGCAGTTAGTGTCAACAGATGCTGGGAGTCTGTCAGTGATATTTTTGTTCTCACCTTTGTTTCCTGCACTGTAAAACACTGTGAATGCTATGTTTTTTCAATAGCTCATTAAGGTATAATAAGAAACAATGTCTGATGAGTTTTAACATCTGGACACACCCATGAAACTATCTCCATAATTGAAATAACGAAAACAGCCACCCACCCACAGATCTCCTTGTTCTGTTTGTCACCTCTCCTTCTCTCCTGCCACAGCCCTCACCATCTCCACAACCACCCATCTGCCTCTGTCACCCTGGATTATTGTTCATTGTCTAGAATTTTATATGAATAGATTCACACAATACATACTCTTTTCTATCTGGCTTCTTCACTCAGTGTAATTACTTTAAGTTTTATCCATGTTGTTGAAGGTATCAGTGGTTTGTTCCTTTTTATTGCTGAGGAGTATTCCATGTAAGGAACATGTCGTATGTGTTTCCAGTTTGGGGTTATTAAAAGTTATTGTAAATAAAGCTGCTGTGAACACCTGTGCACAAGTCTTTGTGTGGGATTTTTCCAGGGTAAATACCTAGGAAGGCAATGAATAGGTTGGATGGTAGGAATACATTTAACTCTTTAAATTGCTGAAGTGTTTTTCAAAGTATTTGCACCATTTCACGTTCCCACCAGCCGTGTCTGAGAGCTCCAGTTCTTCCATGTCCTCAGCAACACATGGTACATTCAGTCGTTTTAATTTGAGACATTCTAATAGGCACATAGTGGTATCTCTGTGGTTTTAATTTACTTTTCTCTCATAACTAGTGCTGTTAACTATCTTTTTAATATGTTTATCAAGCTTCTTTTCACATGTGTATACATACATATATATGTTCACCTTTTTGGTGAAGTGTCTGTTCAAACCTTTTGCCCATTTTATAAAAATTAGGTTGTGAGTTTTTATACAGCAAGATACAAGTCCTTTATCAGATACGTGATTTCTAAATATTTTCTCCCAGTCTGTGGCTTATGTTTTAATTCTCTTATTTATTCATTTTTTTAGAGAAAGGTTTTCACTCTGTTGCCTAGGCTGGAGTACAGTGGCATAACCATAGCTCACTGTAGCCTGGAACTCCTGGGATCAAGCTAACCTCCTACCTCAGCTTCCCAAGTGGGGACTATAAGCACAGGCCATCTCTGTGGTTACTTATAAAATTTTCTGTAGAGATGATGTCTCGCTATGTTATCCAAGCTTGTCTCAAACTCCTGGCCTCCTTCCACCTTGGCCTCCCAAAGTGCTGGGATTGTAGGCATTGAGCCAACCCACCTGCATTTTTATTCTTTTATGAGTGTCATTTAAAGAGCAGAACTTTAAGTTTGACCTAGTCAGTTTACCACTCAGACTTGCTTTGGCGTTCTAGGAATCTGGGTCTAACACAATGTCACAAAGATGTCCTCCTATGCTTTCTTCTGGGAGATTCATAGTTTTTGGTTTAGCTTCAGATCTTTTGGATTAATTAAATTTATGCCATTAAGATATTTTTGATTTGTGTCTTTAGATTTAGAGTTAATTTTTGGATTAATTCTGAATATGGAGTGGTGTTTGGATTTCTTTTTGTTTCAGCACCATTTTCTGAGAAGATATACTTTATCCACTGAATTGCCTTTCTATTTTTGTTGAAAGTTAATTAATCTGTATTTGGATCTACTTCTGTTTTCCATATGAGATTCTGTTGATATTTTTGGATATTTGAAGTCAATACCACACTATCTGAATGACTGTAGCTTTATAATAAATCTTGAATTCAGAAATGTAGGCCCTCCAACTTTGTCCTCATCTTCTCAAAATCATTTTGGTTATTCTAGCTGTTTGGTATCGTCAAGCAAATTTTATGAGCAGCTTGTTGATTTTCACAAAAAATCCCAATGACATTTCATTTGGGATTATGTTAAACCTATGGATTAATTTGGGGGAAAACAGACATCTTAACAATATTGAATCTTTCACAGGGGGTGTCTGGACAGCCGGTTACCAAATTTTTCTCCCATCCTCTAAGCTGCAATTGGGACGACTTGCTGTTCTCTCACGCCTCCCTAATCATCCCTGAAAGTCCTGCTCCCCATTTGGGGAGGGACATACTAACTAAAACAGGAACTTTTCCCTCCTGGAGATCTAGTCATGATCAAAACTCCTCCCTCTAATTCACCCTCCCTGACCCCAACTTGGGAAGC